>PVIH01003067.1:0-104840 GCA_004025045.1 Sigmodon hispidus | reverse complement strand
TGTCTAACAAGTGACAGAAGATTGATCTCTAAAATATGTAGAGAATTCAAGAAACTAGAGCCCCAAGCCCTAAATGACCCTTAAAAAATGAGGTTCAGAACTAAAAAGGGAATTCTCAGCAGAATTACAAATGGCTGAAAGGCACTTGAAAAAGTGTTCAACATTTTTAGCCATCAGAGAAATGCAAATCAAAACAACTTTGAGATATGACCTTACACTTGTCAGAATGGCTAAGATTAAAAACACAGATGACAGCCTATGCTTGAAAGAATGTGGAGCAAGGGGAACACTCCTCCATTGTTGGTCGGAGTGTAAACTTGTTCAGCCACTCTGAAATGCAATATGGTGGTTTCTCAGAAAACTGGGAATCAATCTCCCCAAGGACCCAGCAATACCACTACTGGGCATATACCCTAAAGATGCACATTTGCACTCTAAAGGCATTAGCTGAACTATATTCATAGCAGCATTATTCATAATAACAAGAACCTGGAAACAACCTAGATGCCTCTCAACTGAAGAGTGGATTAAACTGGGGTACATCTACACGCTGGAGTATTACTCAGCAGTAAGAAAAATGATATCCTAAAATTTGCAGGCAAATGGATAGATTTGGAGAATATGTTCCTGAGTGAGGTATCACAAACCCAGAAAAATAAGCAGGTGATGTACTCACCCATTAGTGGACTTAAAAAAAAGTATACAAGAGCACAAGGCTAGAACATAGCTAAATGACACAGTTCTTCACTTCTGCATTGATGGTCTCTGGCAGGGGTGTGGGTGAGGAAGGACTCATTTTCTTTAAGGGTCTGGCCACAGGGAGTTTAATTATGCTCCAGTAAGTAGATGAGCAGCATGAATGGGCTTTTTTGTAAATGGGGAGATCATAAGAGTGGGTATGAAACTGAGAGGATTGATAACTGAGTTTGATGGGGTGCATGATATAAAATCACCAAATAATAAATAAAAATATTTTAAAAAAGAATATGCCTCTGTTTTATTTATATCTATATAGCCATTTGGGTAGTTTTCAGCTGTGAGCTATCTTGAATATACTATGAATATTATTGCAGGTGTCTTTTGTGCATCGAATTAAGCGCACATATTATGTAATACCTAGGAGTGGAATTGTTTTGTCATAAGCATGTAGATGGTTAGCATTGGTATTTATCATCAAATCTTTTTCCTAAAAGATGTTTCTGATTAACTTAGTTTTTTTCATGTTTTGCCTGGGTGTTTACCTACATAGCTTGGTGTTCCAGAGTACGTACATAAGGAACTAGCAATTTCTTTCACTGGATGAGAGTTTCTGAGAGATATGCTTTTACCCAGCTGTCTTCTCTGCAGTTTATGACCTTGAAGGGGGGCAAACACTGGCCATGAAAGTTGGGGCTCTTTCTTATGGAAGCATATTTTTCACTAAACCTTCATCCTTGATGAAAGCTCATAAGTCCTCATGGTACCTCTTCTGAGGTGAGGTGACTCTGCCAGGAAGAGAAGTAATCTGAGCAGTCTCCTTGGTAATCTATGTGGAGCTCTGAAAGGTGAACACAATACAAAGCAGAGGAAGGTAGCTATTTTCCTGTCCAAATGTGGTTTTAAAGGCTGGGGTGATGTTGAAGCAGGCATGCTATGGGAGGTATTGATATCCTGACAGCCTGGCCATGTAAACTTGAAGGCCTGGGCTCTGTGCTTCTAAAGGGAGCGCTCCATGAAGTGGCCAGTTGGATGGAGAATGCAGGATGAGAGAAAAATCTACCTCCATGGGCATTTAAGGAAGCTTAGATTCTGTGACTCATTTAAGATGCAAATGCTGCAGATTCATTAGAGGAACTAATTGATGGTTAAGATCCTTTCCTACCCAAGCGTGTTCTCAGATGTTTACAATGGTGAGAAACCAGAGAATTCCTTCTAAAGCATGGGAACTAATGGAGAAGTTAGAGTTGGGGTGGTCTCTTGACTTTGAACTTGAGACTGCCATTTACCCAAGTGGGAAGAAGGGCCAGGGAGAGTGGGCTAGGGGGTACCCTTACTGAAGTTAATGGTTGATAAAAGACTGTAAGAAAAAGATATGCAGATAGAAAGTTCTAGGGCTCCTCTGAGGCAGACTAAGCAGGCCAAAAACCCCTGGAACTACTTGGGCATTTTACTATACACACGGCCACTGACCAGAGCACCTACTCATTCTTTCTAGTCAGATGTTTGAAACCTGAAATAAGTGACATCAGAATCTAGCTTCCATGGAGAGAGCTGTCCTCATGACTGGCACCTCAAGGTGGTACCTCAAGGTGACCACCAGAATTCTGGTGACCAGCAGAAGCTTCTGAGGTCAGAAAGCAGGTAGAACAGCTGGGTGTGGGTCAGGAGCTCTACTCTGTAGAGATGGGCAATCAACCCACAGGAGCACACCTCCAGCTTTGATAATACCAGTTAAGGCAGTGCTTCTTAGCCTGTGGGTCAAGATCTCTCAGGGGATTAGAATGACCTTTTCACAAGGGCTGCAAATCAGATATCTTGCATATCAGATATTTACATTATGATTCAGAATAGTAGCAAAATTGCAGTTTTCATAGCTGTAACAATAAAAATAATTTTATGTCTGGGACTGTATTGAAGGGTTGCAGCCTTAGGAAGATTGAGAACCACTGAGCTAAGGGCTATCTGTTGTTACTGGGGCCACTCTCAAGGTGCATGACTTATTTAGAGAGATCTTTTCTTTTTCATAGTCAACCTTGATTTTCCTTCCTTCGTGTGTTCTCCCTTGACTCCCTTCCCCCCCACTTGCAGGATCCTTAAGGCAAGCCTGGAAGGCAGAGGAACAGGGAGGAAGAAGGCAGCCGCTTTACCCACCATTTCTTAAAGATGGGGTCAGAAGATCACAATAGCAGCTAAATGGCAGACGGCTCCTTTTGACATCCTTTATCTCATTTCCACTACTCAGTAGGATGGGGAGGCAGCCTTTATTCACGTATTACTACATATTTTACAAATGAAACATCCATAAATTAATCCATTCAGCTTCTCAGGGAACATTCATCAAGCGTCTGTTTGTTCATGATACAATGCCCTGTGGCTCTGTACACTCCAGGGGAAGGATGCTGTCCTTGTCTTCAAGAGCTTAAAGTTGGGTCACATCCCTTACTGTTTCCTGAAATACAGATATCTGATCTACTAATAAAGACATGTGCTTACAGTCTTTGATAAGAATGTCAATCTAAGTGCAG
Source organism: Sigmodon hispidus (assembly GCA_004025045.1). Classification (NCBI taxonomy): domain Eukaryota; kingdom Metazoa; phylum Chordata; class Mammalia; order Rodentia; family Cricetidae; genus Sigmodon; species Sigmodon hispidus. Next base: position 101,616 of record PVIH01003067.1, on the reverse strand, counting down.
ACAGATGTTTACATAGCAAAAAAAAAAAAAAAAAAAAAAACCCAAAAAAGAAAGCTTTTTAAACCAATGATTTTATGCAACCATTCCCACATTTGTAGACTGGTTTTAAGGTACACATAGAGAGGTGGGTTTTCCTAGTCAAATGATAACCACAGAACCACCTGAAACCACCAGCATGTACTAGCATCCAGCTAAAACTTAGCAGTGGTCAAATTTACTAAGGGAAATAGCAGGCCACACTTACCTGGAGACGTGACTATAACTGAAAAACTGTGAAAAGTTTATTGAAAATTAATGAATCCATAAGAGAGAACATTCTATTGTGTTAAGATGAATAGTTAATGATGGGTTTAGTCAACCGTGCCTTATTCTGTGAGGTCCTACTTGAAGTCTGTCTGTAGACACAGCACTATGTCACAGTCCATCTGTGAGGTCACATAACTGACTGTTGGGGGGTCAGAATAACTGGCAGCCAAAAATGTCTCTGAATGTTTAATGACAAAAAATTCATTCAGAACAAATGTGTAATGATTCCAAGGTGTTCTGGCTGCACTGCACTCTCCAGGTGGCATTGTGTAACCTTGGCTTTGAACACACATGTGTGCTTTGCACAGTGCATGCCATCACACCATACTGTACCAACAGATGCTTCCTGAAAATATCTAGGCTCAAATTCTAGCCTGTTGTATGCTAGGAGCTGTGGTGTTTTACAGTGCCCACAAGGTTTTCTGCTCTTATAGGAAGATGATGTAATATTATGGATGACATACTGACTTTTAATAATTTCCCACCATCAATCCTCAGCCTTAAGCATCAAGTTCATGTATCTTTGGACTATGTTGTATTAGGATATTTGATTTTAAAGCTGCTCTTTAGTTGCCAACATGAGTCTCATAGAAATATAAAATTAATTTTGGCTCAAGATTAGAACAGAATTTCTAACAATTTCTGAAATGGCCCTAAGTATATTTCTGTCATTTTATGCTACATATTTATGAAAAACAATATTCTAGGGGCTGGAAAGATGGCACAGCAGTTAAGAGTATGCTTTGTCTTAAAGAGGACCTGAGTTCAGTTCCTAGCATCTCTACTCTGGATGTTTCACAATGATCTTTAACTTTAGCATCAGAAGAAGCTGGTATTTATGGTCTCTGCAAGCACCTCACACACACACACACACACATACACACACATACACAGACACACACACACACTATGGGGAAGAGACAGAGAGAGAAAGTTAAAAGTAAATTAAATCTTTTGAAAAAAGCAGCTTTGTCAGTTTTGAGGATTATAAAATCAAAATATCATTCAACTCTGAGAAATTTTGAGGATGTTCTGCATTCTACAGCATGAAATATTCAGCAAACAAGTATGTTTATCTGGTTCAATTCAAATGCAACTTTGCCTTCACCCTTAATGAATGATAAAATAGTAAGCATACCAAAGAAGTGTGTGTGTGTGTTTTTAAGTAAATTGCTCTATAATAGCTGGTAAAAAGTGATTTGAGTAAGTGATGGAGAGTGAGCCAATAAACAATATTTCTCTGTAGTCTCAGCTTCAGGTCTCACCTCCAGGCTCCTGCCTTGGAGTCCCTTGATGTAGAGAGTTACTTGGAAGTATTAGATGAAACAAACTCTTTATTCCCCAAGATGCTTTCTGGTCAGTGTTTTATCACAGCAACAAGAAAATAACTAAAACAGTAATGAGGCACTAGCTCAGGCTAAGAGATCGCTCACTGTCTTATGCATAAAAAGGAGCTACTAAGTCCCTGGTCTTCCCAGTTTAACACTCTGTGACCACTCTACGGTGCTTATTCAAGAGAAACAGGAGAGATCAGGCAACATTGACAATCCATCTTGCTCTTTTGTTTTGACTGTCACAAACATGAAATTAATCATTTACCCAATCTAGACATTCATGTCATACAGGCAGAGCCATTGTACAAGGAATCTGGGCTTCTACTCCAGTTTCATCCTGGACAGTGCAGTGGCTTGTGGCAAGATGCCAGATGCTGCTGGAAATTCATCATCCCAAGGAGGCTTCTGTAGGACTACAACACCCGGAAGGAAGGGGGTGGGGCTTCTTTCATTTCCAACATCGGACTTTACCCTTGCAGGTGAATGAAGCTAGTATATATGCCCAACCCAGACACAATTTCTGCATGTGTTAGGTATTCAGTGAAGATATAATTGAGCTGAACACTGGGGCAGGGACTAAGGCTCCTGAAACTTGTTTTGTTTTGCAATATGTTGATATCCTGAAAATCATTTCTATTTAGCAACTTCTTGGTCTTCCCAGCTTTAAAGTGGAGCCAGTTCTCAACTGTCTCAGAGGTGGTTGAAGAAACAGCCACCACCCAGGAAATTCAATAGCATAGCAGCTATTGTTACTCCAAACACAATAATGCCTAAGGATAGGAGTTGGAATGATCCCTTACATTTCTTCAATTGACTTTAAAAATTCAACTTGAGTCAACTTCATTGAGTATGATTTTGTATAATAGAAGTACTGTGGATTTGTTAGTATATTGTACAGAGTTTACTACATTTTGACACATGTGTCCTAGTGAGCTTTCATTGCCAACTCGAGTAGGCTGAGTATCTGAGAAGAAAGCCTCATCTGAGGAATTGGCCTGCGGGCTTGTCTTTAGATTGGCTGATTACTAATTGACAGAGGAGGGCCTGTCGCACTCTTTGCAGCACTATCCTTTGCAAGGTGGTCATAGGCTGTACAAGAAAGCCACTAAGCCTGCTAGTGAGCCAATGGTTAGACCAAAAAGTAAAGTTTCTTCATGGTTCCTGCCTCTGGATTCCTGCCCCTTGAGTTCTTCAGTTCTTCCCTGATTTCCCTCAATAATAAACTGTGATCTGGAATTGTAAGCTGAAATAGACCCTTTCCTTCCTTGCATTGCATTGGGTTAGAGTGGATTGGGGGGGGTGGTCTTTTCTTTTCTTTTCTTTTCTTTTTTTTTGAGACAGGTTCCTGGCTGGCTTGGAACTCACTATGTAGATATGGCTGGTCACAAACTCACAGAGATCTACTGCCTCTGCCTCCCAATTGCTGATTAAAGGTGTACACAACTATGCCTAGCTTGGTCAAAAATGTTTTTATTACAACAACTAGAACCATTGCAATCACGCCATAAATGACAGCATATTTCAATTACCTAAAAGTTCCCTGTACCCTGCCCCACTCAGTTCTCCAACCTAGCCTCATGCAAATGCTAGCTTGCTTTATCAGTATTGCATTTTACAAAGCATGTTTTTTTCTATCATAAAAGACACTTTCTAATTACAGAGTTCAGAAAATATAGAAAAGTATAGAGATCAATTATTATTGAAATGCATTTTCTTTTCATTTTTGTGTGTATGAGTGTGTGTGTGTGTGTGTGTGTGTGTGTGTGTGTGTTTATGTTCCCATATGCACATGCCCACATGCATACTAGTAACAAGGGCATGGAACAGGGAAAATTTCTCCAGTGATTGTTTAATGTATCTTTAATGTTTGTGTTTAAAATAATTATTTTGTTCATAAGATTTCTAATCGATTCCTTTATCTTAATTAATGATGCAAATTATGCCTACAGTAACCTTCACAATTATTTAGAAGTTTTTTAAATTGCATTTCTTCTTAGTTGTTGATATTATAAAAAAACACCACTGAGTCTAGTTTAATTGCCCCATACTCATGAACTCCCTTGAATTCTATTATTTTCTATCGTGCCCACTCCCCTTTTCTGGGATATTCTACATGTGAAATAGTTTTTTCTGTGAAGAATAAATTCTTTGCTTTCTGATTTGTGCACTTATTTATTCTCTCTTACTGAGTTGGCTAAGATTTGTAACTGAAGATATGAACAGTGGTGATTAATATTCTTAAAACACACACACACACACATGTGTGGGAGAGGCATGGATGTGCTTTGGAGGTCAGAGGTCAATGCCAGTTGTCTGCCTCTATTCTGATCCCCCTTAGCATTTGCAACACAGTTTCTCTCTGAATCTGGAGCTCTCCACTTCAGCAAGTATGGCTAGCTAGCAAGCTCCCTGGCTCTATCTCTGCCACAGCACTAGGTTCCAGATGCATGCTTGCTTCATGCTGGTTTGGGAGATCCAATCTCAGGTCCCCATGCTTATCCACTGAGCCACCTCTCAGGCTCTAAGAAAATGTTTTAAATTTTTTCTTAGAAAATACAATACTGCTTTAGGTATTTTAGTACAAACCATTTTTAGTCTATAATTCTAATTCTATTTCTAACTTAGGCAAACAATTTTTAGGATTTATAATGTAGTAATTCTGGCAATGGTTAAAGTCACAGAAACCCAAAAAGTCACAAAAATTCAGAAATAGTCTTGAAAGTAAATTTTGGTTGACTCATGGTAATAGCATGTTTTGCAATAATTAAATGTACTTTTGCATTTTTAATTTATCGACAAAGGAAAGCGCACATTAATAATTGTCAAAAAATGAAAACTGGACTAAAACACAACACATTGGCATCTCAGTTTCAAATAAAATGAAATAAAATGTAGAAATATTTTCAAAGTTAATAACAAAATATTGACTATGGAGAGTGGAGTCCTTTTTATATCTTCTCTTTTCCCAGTAACCTTGCATTAAATATTTGCTTTTTGGAAGAAAGTAAATTCAAAGCTAAATAAGAAGTCATTCGTTTGTTTTCAAGTCTTTGGGGTAAATATATAAAGTCCTATATACAACTAACCTTTTATCAGTAGAAATATATTTACCTCTGTCCACTTTGTTAGTGAGCAACTGCTTTCTAAATGCATTGAAACATCGTCATGCTAAATTATGTCATTGCTGTGATCAAACACCTGGCAGGAACAAAGTAAAGGAGGAAGGGGTGCTAGCTTGTGGCTTTGGAGGTTTGTGTTGGTAGGGAGGGCATGGCAGAGCTGCCCTTGTCCCAGCAGACAGGAAGCAGTATCCCGAAGAGATCAGAGAAAGATCGCTTCCATAATGACAGTCTCCCAGTGGCTTATTCTCTTCACCAGGCTCCTCATTTCCATAGTTTACCACCTCCAAGGAGCCTGTTTATAATTGAATCCATCAATGACTTAGGCCATTTATTAGACCACTGTCCACAGGATTTAGTCATCTCTGGAAGAAATACCATGGTAGACACCAGAGGTCTGCTATACTTATTGTTCAGGCCTTTCTCAGTCCAATCAGGATAGCACAAAGGATTCTCACAAGAGACTGTGGACTCTCTGTATTCACAGAAAATCACCTGGACAAATATACCTGGCGACTGTCAACTTGTTTTCTCAAGCTCAATTCATAGAGTGCTGGTAATTGTTTAGCAACTAGCTCTCAATTTAAAAAAATAATCTAGCTCCTACTTATACCATGTGCCAGTTTGCAGTGTAGTCCTGCTTACCATGGCCATTACAAGCTCCATCAGTGAACACAGACTTAGGAATGGAGGTGCATAAGTAGTAACTATATCCAAAGTCTGTCCTCCCATGTTTAAGAAGTTCCGTACTCTAGGGACAATCAAATTCACGATGGAGAAATCTACACAGACAACTGAACCAAACTCATGTGAACTCAGGAACTTTAGACCGACAGCTGCTGAGCCTGCATGGAACCGAACTAGACTCTTTGCATGGAGAGACCGTTGTATAGCTTGGTCTGTTTGAGGGGCCACCTGGCAGTGGGATCAGGATCTAAACCTGGTGTATGAGCTGGCTTTTTGGAACCCATTACTTAGAATGGGATGCCTTGTTCAGCCTTGATGCAGGGAGGAGAGGCTTGGTCTTGCTTCAACTGAATGTACCAGGCTTTGCTGACTCCCCATGGGAAGCCTTACCCTTTGGAGGAGGGGATGAGAGAGGGTTGGGGGGGGGAAGGTTGGGGGACAGTAGGAGGAGGGATGGGGAGGGGGAACTGTGGTTGGTATGTAAAACAAAAAAAACTTGTTTTAAAAAGTTTCATGCTCAGCTTTATAATGATCTCTAACATAGTAAATAAAACATTGTCAAAAAAGGTGAGAAAACTCTGCTTGCAGCTGGGAGGCAGGACTTAAAAGGCAAGCTCAGTTTCTACTTGGGACTCCCTGACCTCCCCATTCCCATGATGCTCCTTGATATCAGTAGCCAGTTTACACTCATCCGCCTCCTGTGGCTTACGACACTAGGATTGAGTGACATAAATACCCTTTGCCGTTGTAGCACATTCTCTAGCACCATCCTGTAGATAAGATGAACACAGCCACCACGGAGCCAGTGAAGATGAAGTCCTCTGAATGCCAAAGAATTCTAACGGGAAGAACAATACACAGTATTGTGTACAATGGCTGCAGAAAAAAATGCAAAAATGTAACCCCCCAACCTATCTGCACAAGAAGGATACCTTCAGGCTGCACACTCCAGTGTCTTATATTCCAGTCAGCTGTTTTCTTCCCATTTCCATAACATTTTTTTTATAGAGCTGAGTCAACATTGCTCAGTTATAGTACCCACCGTGAATTTCCAAATATGATCAATACCCATCTGGATCTTTTCAAAAAGCAATGTTAATCTGAGAACCAGCCAGTGCCTTCCACAGCTTGTAACACACAGGAGACATGCATATTTTGGCCTAGATTTTCCTTTAGCTATTTAGAAACATATTTCAATGCTTGTGGCCTTGTTCTGAAATTTGAGGGTTAAATTTGGTTTGGGGTTTTTTGTTTGTTTGTTTGGTTTTTTTGTTTTCTGTTTTTTGAGACAATATCTCACTACATAGTCCTGGCTGACCTGAAACTCACTATGTAGATTAGGCTGATCTCAGATACCTAAAGGATCTGTCCACCTCTTCCTCCTAAGTGCTAGGATTAAAAGTGTGTGCTTTCTTGTTCCTATGATAGAGGTTAAGATGGGTGTTTTGTACTCAGAGTCCATGATGCACATCACTTGTCACAAGATGCCATGATTTCAGTCTTACAGAGGGATCTGGGATCTGAGTGTGACCCAGAGCTTGGTAAGGAGGACATGAGCCTGAACCACAGCAAAAGCAATGAAGATCATTGCTTAAGTTTGAAGGGACAATGAAGTGAGTCCATGCTTTGGTGTGGCTTTATATATGTTTGCCAGTGCATCTGTGGTAGGAGAAACTTGAGAAGAAAATGGGGTTAGATCTGAGGAAGCCATGCCCACCCATTCATTTAAGAAGAAAAATCACTGGCAGACACAATAACTAAGAGTTCTAATGGGTTCTCGTAACAGGTAAGAATTACCAGGTCCCCCTCTAGGAAGTGTGCCTTTACCTGTGAGGAATTGTAGCTAAGAATCAAGCTGAACTAATTACACACAGAGAGATAATAGAGGGAGCCAAGCAGTATCCCTGGGATGTTAATCCTGGGAATAAAATAGCAGTATAAAACAGGAACATTTGTGCTCATGTCATTCAGAGGCCATTCCATGACAGGTCACTAGCAGTATATGCTAAGCTGGCACAAAACTGAGGTTCAATATTCAGAAACACTCATAGTAGTTGACCAAAGAATCCTCTTTCTATATAATCTGAAGGTGTTTTTCAAAAAGAGGCTTAACTTAGTACATCTATTAACAATTCATGTTTCTATTAAATCATTTCATTAATTTTCTATGGCAAATTAAAAATAAAGAAAAAATTGTAGGTCCTCTGGTAGTGATAATCAGACACACATCAATGAAAGAAGAGCAGGTAGTCTGCTGGGAGAGGTTGAGGGTCAGTGAAGGGAGCTCAGTGCAGACCAGGCACTCAGGGAAAGCTTCTTTCTGGATGCTCAGGTTAGAGTATAAAAGAAAAGGGCAGACAAGATTTGACAAGTGGAGAGGACCCGAGGGTCACTCCTGAAGCCACAAATTGGTATCACACTTGGATGAGTTTTTCTCCTGTTTCACAGTATGCATATTCATCCTGTACCAAGATCTAAACTGGGTTAAGCAGATGCAGGCATGAAAGACTGAGCACTGGGATGACCCTTGGATATGGCTCTGACACATTAATGCTCTGTAGCATCTGGGAGCATCCTTTTATATCCCAGTAGAGTGTAAGAGCCGAGAAGTCAAGGGCTCCCTCTGGTGATGTGCCTAATTACACCCAGCAGACAGCAAATCTTAAATAACAATTTTAGTGAGCGAATGGATGAGTGGGTTTTATTTTTAACACCTCAAAACAAGAGGGCTGGGTAAAATTGGTGGTTTTCAAACAGTAAAGTGAGAAACTTTTTCAAAAAAGTGTTGCCATCCAACTCACACCCAAGATTTCATCCTTGTGTCTCTGTAGGATTTCATTTGATGAAAGAATTCCACTCTTATTTTTGAAAAATACTATATTAGATGACTTCTGAGGCCTTTCCTAACTTGATTTTTCTATTGCAAGTGTACCAGAAGGTAAATAATAGGGGCTGTGAAAATATTGACTTATTCATCTACAGCTGTATCAAAGTCAGTGCAGAATAGCTAGGGGTGTGCGAGAATATTGAAATTGCTGGGTCCTCCTTGGTTTGTAGAGACCCTGAGTGAAGCTCATGACTAGGTTTCACAAGAGGTATTCATTGTGCCCTAAGAATACATGTTGAATTCTACATGTTATTGTGTCTCAGTTGGGAGAGCTATGGCTATGTGTATCATATACACAGTGATAGACAGGAAGAATACTGTGGGGACCTCTGACCACCACAGACACTTAAGGAAATAAATAGTTTATTCTTCTTCTGTGGTAACTCACAGCAGAGGTCTACAGCTGATGCATTTGATCAGCAAAACCATAAAGATGCAGGTTTCTTATAACATGTGGCTTTGTGCTCATGGTCCCACAACAGCTGCTCCACTGTAGGAGAAAGAAGAAAGTAAACCTGGACAGCCAAGACCATTGAATGCCCTTGACAAACATTCTGACTCTGAGCCCTCTCCAGTGAGCTTCTGTTTCTGGCTTCTGCTTCCCTGACTCCTTGCTATGCAGAACTGCCCTTGTAACATTGTGGCACACAGGAATCTAGGACCAGCCCTGAGGAAAAAGGGCCCCTTTTCTTTGCATAAGCTTTTGCTTCAAGGTCCCAAATGCTCTCCTGGGACTCAAGGGCGTGAGTGGGTATTCAAGGACCTTATTCTCTGAGACAAAACCCCAGACATCTCATCTGGTCTTTTTCACATTGAAACATCCCTTTGCCTCAAAAAGTGGGTAAATCAACTCTCCTCTCTGTTTCAGGAACAGCAGAGACCATACAAAGACACTGGGGAACCAAAACCACCATCTCTTTATTCATCTCTTCCTCCATCCTTCTGAAGCAGATGAAGTTAGAGTAGAAAGACTTTAGGTCTCCCAACAGGACTTTGAAGCCCTTGCCAGACTGACTAGTGCTTGCTAGATTTTTATGAAGGGAAAAGAGATGGGAGGATTTGAGAGGAAGAAACTTCACTGGGTAATCTTTCAGGTAAGAGCTCTATTCACTCTGGCAAGCAGACAGGCAGTACAGTATGGGAATCTGATGGGTGTGGAATAATCCTTTACACTGTGTGAATAATGCTGTTATTGGCTTAATAAAGAAGCTGACTGACCAATAGCTGGAAAGGATAAGATTAGACAGAAAACCAACTAAGGACACTGGGAAAAAAGAAGGGTAGAATCCAAGGAATCACCAGTGAGACACAGAGAGGAAAAGGAGGTGTAAGATGAAAGAGAGATAATGCCACCTGACAGAAGGTAGATGAATAGAAATGGGTTAGTTTAAGTTGTAAAAGCTAGTTAGTAATAAGCCTGAACTATCAGCCAAGCATCTATAATTAATATCAAGTCTCTTGTGGTCATTTGGGAGCAACTTCTGGGACACAAGAAAATTTTACCTAGAGATGGGGGTCTAAACTAGCATCAGTCCTACCAGACAGACAAGATGTCTACTCTTAAAGGTTCCTGGGGGAAGGTGGGGCCCTGCATAGCAAGGAAGCAGGCTTAGTTAATATGTGATCTATACTGTAGGACAGAAATAGCTTGGCTTCCTGACAGAGGCTACTCTTTGGGTAGGTTGGGAAGTTCAGCTTTGTTAATGTGTGACCTGTAAGGCATGACTACAGTCAGGCTGCCTCAGACCCCATAATGGAGGGTGGAGTGTTGTGTGTGTCTAGGTTTTGTCTCCAACCTGCTTGAAGCCTCTCTGCTTAGGCCTGGGAACCAGGGTTCTCTAACAGGGCCAAAGGGACCATTGCCACTTTAGAAGTGACAGCTCCTTGACCATGTAGGGCTTCCTTGGCAGTTGGTTCCTGCTATGTAAATTTCTATGCCAACTACAGTGGAGAAGAATACCCATATACATGACTGGGGAGATCCTCCTTCTCCTTGTGGAGGATAGATCAAGGTGTGGCCCTGCAGAAGATAGAGAGAGAAAGAGAGAGAGAGAGAGAGAGAGAGAGAGAGAGGACAGAGAGAGTGAGACTACATGGGGTGTAGGCTTTTCAACACCATACCTAAGATTTTCAGAAAAACAAATTAAATTCCTTTTCCCTAGGTTCAACCCACCAGATACTTTTGTACTTTTGACACCAGGTGAATGAGAGGTCCTCTATACATAGCATATAGTTCTCCAGTGGGCACCTGCTGAATGTCCTTTGGTGTAGTCTAGATCTGGAAGACAGTATCAGGTCCCACAGGCTTCGAGTTCAATTCTGGAAGATTAACCCTCAATTATGATTCTAATGCCAAGTCTCAGGTTGCGATGTGTGCTTCTTACCCACAGGCTATAAATGAGGCTCCCCATGACCCTTCCTTGTTCTGTTAATTATCTAGAGCAACTCACAAAACTCTGGGAAACATTTGACTCATGCTTGTTATAAAGGATATTACAAAAGATGAAAAGGAGGTATTATAACAGACGAAAATGGTAGGAAGAGGCATTTGGGAAGTCGTGAAGATTAATAGTGATTGTCAACTCAACAAGGTCTAGAATCACCTTTAAAAACCTCTGGGTATATCTGTAAAGGAACCTCTAGAGCCAACATAGTGTAAATTGCGTCCCAGACAGAGTGAAAAGGGTAACATTCATCTCTGCTTGCTAACTGTGGACGCAGTGTGACCAGCTACCTACTGCTCCTGACACCTTTCCCTGTGATAATTAACTTTTAATACACTCTAAATTCTTCTTCCTTCGAATTGCCTTATTAAGTATTTGATTACAGTCCACTCTCCAGGAACTTCTACATCAGTGCTCCTCAACCTTCCTAATGTTGTGACCCTTTAATACAGTTTCTCATGTTGTGGTGACCTTCAATCATAAAACTATCTTCATTGCTACTTAATAACTGTAATTTTGCTACTGTTGTGAATCATAATGTGTAGTAGCATGAATGAGTCTCAGAGCCAAATATCGGGGGAAGGCTGAAATATCAGAGAGAGGAAGCACCATAGTCAATTCCCACCCAGCTGCCTTGCAACTTCCTTAGCCTTAATCCTGGCTCCTGGTCTCTTCTGCCTGTGCTTCTGTGTCTGCCTGGTTTCTACAGTTCTTATATACTCTATCCCATCCAGGTTAGGATTAAAGGCGTGTAGCCTTGAACTCACAGAAACAGAAGAAGTTCTGTCTCTGGAGTTATGAGATAAAGGATGTTGATTACCACTCCCAGCTTTCCCTGTGTTAGGATTAAAGGTGTGAGTGATTGACTCAGCTATTTATCCTTGTATTCAAGATCAAGGATTTCCTGAGCTATTTGCCTTGGATTTGACTGGGTGGTTGCTCTGGGTGATATCCCAGGATTTATTAAATATTTAACATATATCCACAGTAATGCTAACATCTAATATTTTCGATGGCCTTAGTGACCCCTGTGAAAGGATCATTTAGCCCCCAAAGGTTGAGAGCTACTGCCCTATATATTTTGCTCCAACAAATCACACCAAACCCTGATGTTGGTGTTCTTGAGGCTTATTACAAAGGCACAATTGGTTAAATTCCTGGCTTTGATGGTTGACTCAATCTTCAGCTCCACTATATTCTCTAGAGGGGGATGTGCAGCAAGTCTCCACTTTCTCTAATTGTGCCTTGATCTTCCCAGTTCTGAAGCTGCCTTGGGGGACACCAATCACCATTAACCTCATCAGCACACAAAAGACCATCATCAGTTTGTAGATAATTCTAGAAGATTCAGGAACTGTACATCAAGAAACAAAAGAAAAACCAAGCTTGGCAATATCTGCCTGGTCTTAGCATTGGTAATCCTTGTGAGAGGCAGCCTGGGTGAGTTGTCACATTCCCATTTTCCAGATGCTGCAGGCTTCATGTCTAAGGATAAGCTCCCTAGGCCCTCCCAGAAATACACACGGCAGCTGTAACCAAAATATACTGAGATAGGTCCTGCTTAGCTTCATTGGACATGGCAAGAAATTGTGAGTCACAGCCAAGGCCATAGGCTAAGAACAAATTTTAATGTATCTCTCTAACATCCTGCCTCACATCAACCAGGTTCATGAGATGTGTAAATTAAGAAACTATTAATCACTGTACAGAAGTATTCATAATTGTGTTATATGCACCAACAATTCTTTTAAAAGACAACATCCTACTCAAAATGCAGCTCACCTTTTTCAGATCTTATCCAAGAGATTTTAGGAACATGCGAGGGACATGGTGAAGTTAATCTGGGCTGTAGTTTCTGTTTTCTTTTCCTCAGTAATTATTATCACTATGTGCAGGGCAGAGTTGTGAATCCCAACTTCGTGCAAAATCCACAAGGGACACTTCTAAACTACATTGCAGCCAAGGTGCTACTTTTTCTTAAAAGAAAAAAAAATCTTAGAATCTGTTGACACAGAAATTGTCACATACCTAAATCCTGGGGGATTATGTCTATGCAAAGATAGAATTATTTGGTGTTTGCTGATGCCAAGACCATCACTGTTTCCCATCATGCCCCATTAGCCCCATCTCAGCATGGAAAACCAAGGAGGTATTGTATCAGAGACTAGAAGTGGTGAGAAGGAGTAAGGGAGATTAAAAAGAACAAGATATTTTTTAAAAAATTTGAGCTATCTCCCATAAACAGAGTGTTTTAATTGTTGTTTTGTGAGATGGCATCACAATGTAGCTTTGGATGACCTGAAACTCACTATGTAGACCAGGATGGCCTTGAACACCACTATACTCAACTCATGTATTCATTTTTTATTTAATTATTTTTATCATTTTATATACCAACTACAGTTCCCCTCCCTCCTCTTCTCCCATTCCTCCTCCTACCTCCCCTCAACCTTTGCATTAAGACTGTGCAAGGAGCCCATAGGAAATGGGCTCCAACAAAAGCCAGTTCATGAACCAGAAATAAATCGTGGTCCCATTGCCAGGGCTCTACAAGCAGCTTTAGTCACATAGCTGTCACCCACTTTCAGAGGACCTAGTTTGGCCCTGTGCAGGTCCCCCAGTTGTCAGCCCGGAGCCCATGAGCTCCCACTAGCTTGGGTGAGCTGTCTCTGTGGTTTCCCCATCATGATCTTTGACTCCCCCCACTTGCTCATATGATCTCTCCTCCTCTTTAACTCCAAGAGCTCTGCCCAGTGCTTTGCTGTGGATCTCTGTATCTTCTTTCATCAGTTACTTGATGAAGGTTCTATGATGACACCAATCTGATTACAGGAGAAGGGCAGTTCAGGCACACTCTTCATTATTGCTAGGAGTCTTATCTGGGGTCATTCTTGTGGGATCCTGGGACTTTCCCTAGCACCAGGTTTCTCCCTAATCCCGTAATAGCTCCCTCTATCAAGATATCTCTTTCATCGCTCTCTAACTCCATCCCTCCCTAATTCAGTCATCCCTGTCCCTCATGCTCCCATCTCCCAAACCATTTCCTCTAACCCTCCCCCAGTTTATTCAGATCTGATCTGTTTCCTATGCCCAGGGTGATTCATGTGTGTCCATCTTAGGATCCCCCTTGTTACCTAGCTTCTCTGGGTTGTAGATTGTAGCCTGTTCATCCTTTGCTGTACATCTAATATCCACTTATGAGTGAGTACATACCATGTTTGTCCTGAGTCTGGGTTATATCAAAGAAATGCAAATCAAAAGGACTCTGAGATACCATCTTACACCTTTCAGAATGGCTGAGAATAGATGGAAAGGATGTGGAGTAAGGGGAATACTTCTCAATTGCTGCTAAAAGTGAAAACTTGTACAGTCACTTTGAAAAATCACTATGACGATTTCTCAGAAATTGGGAATCAATCAACCTAATGATCCAGCAATACCACTCTTGAGCATATACCCAAAGAATGCATATTCATGCCACAAGGACATTAGCTCAACTATGTTCATAGCAACACTATTTGCAATAGCCAGAACCTGAAAACAACCTAGATACTCCTCAACCAAAGAATGGATAAAGAAAATGTAGTACATTTACACAATGGAGTATTACTCAGTGGGAAAAAACAATGGCATCTTGAAATTTTCAAATGGATGGAACTAGAAAAAAAAATCCTGAGTCTGGTGCTTTTATTTTTAATAGAAAACTCTAAGGAAAGGCTTTTCTGGTATTTTTCAATATCCACAGAGTGCTCCCAGGTTCTGACTTACCTAAGTTGTAAAAGGAAATAGAAAATACATACACCTATGCAACATATTATCTAGAATTGACCCTAGCTTTAAATATGTTATTTATATTTGCCCTCTTAAGTTTGGTTGGGTGTATGAAAAACATGGTCACTGTAGAGGTGGGTTTTTTTTTTGTTTTATTTTTGGTCATAAAGATAATTCTATCTGATCTGAAAGAAGCTATTCAGTGACTGCCAATCTAATCTGCCAAGGTGTAAAGGCTGCACCTGAGTCAGTAAGTGATAGGTAGGTCCTTGAATCATCTGGAGACCCATACCAGGTCATCTGTGAGCTTGGTGTAGCCAGCATGCATTTTTGGTAAACAAGAGACCCAGAAATCCTAAGTGTGGAAGGAATAGACGAGCCACAAATGGACACTCAGCAGCAAACTCTACAATTCACCATGACCTGCTCTGTCATTTGCTGAAATTTCATGAAAACTGGTCCTTGGGGGATGTTTTAGGATGCTACAACTTGCCTAAGTGACCAGATAATCCTGAGAACCAGTTTACATGTCTAAATCTTATATTGGGAAAATATACTTACTCTATTTCAGTAGCCATAGTAAGTTATTTGTGAAACACAATTAGGCTCCCAGAATAGGATCCAAAAAAGCTTTTTATTGACTCAGTTTAATTTTGGAGCAAGTAGAAAACAATTGACTGTTAGGTGAAGCACAAGCATAGGGTATATATCTTGAATGAGAAATAGAAATCTGCTGCAAAGGTAGAAGTTATAAAAAGTTATCTGTATTCAGGTCCAAATTCTTGGAGATGGAGCACTTAGGAAGCCTAAAACTTGTTCAGGAATGTAGCTCAGTTGTTGGTGTCCACTTTGGCTTCCAGCCTGGTAGGCAGGTGCTCTTCATACCTGCTCTGCTCCCTCCCCCTCTTCTTCCTCTTCAGTATATAATTTATTCCTTCAAAACTAATCTGTCCACCCAGTGATAACAGCAACCTGATCCAGACATTCTTTACACAAAAGAACTTCTCTGTAGATGTTACTGAAATGTAAACCTTGTAGTAGATTCACCCAGTTACTGTGGGCTATCTGGTTTAGGACACTGCTGATTCTTGGCTTCTCTGAAAACTGTGACTCAAATTGCCCCCAGAATCAGAGTTGCCCTAAGCAGCATTCTGACACCTTAAAGTTCTGTATGAGTATCTTTCTGGTGTCCCATCCTAGAGGGGAGCATCGGAAGGAGAGCATTGAAGGAGTCATTTCTGTGGCCACAGGACTTCAGGTTCTGTAACAGACTCCACTGCCCATCTAATTCTGGAACTCTGGGAAATGGGCTCGTGTGTTAGCACATGACAACCTGACCGTAGATGGGGCTGGACAATGGGTTTCATTGTTGCTATTTTGTTTCTACCTACAAGAACTTGTTCTGGGGTAGCCTTTCCTAAAAAGGTGGATGTCAATTAAGATGGCCAGCAGAAATTCTCCTTCCCTTCTCTTTTCTCCTCCCAATGTTGAGGGAAGAAAGTGGAATTAGGCAAAGTGTATGAAATGAGGTACTGAGATCAAGTTCTTTCATGTAGTGGTGCCCACACCATGAACAATCTTTCAGAAATTCTGCCTTTCCACCTATATGGGCTCTGTCTATCTATATCTATCATCTCCCCTCTCCCATTCCTCATTCATTCTCTCTCTCTCTCTCTCTCTCTCTCTCTCTCTCTCTCTCTCTCTCTCTCTCTCTCTCTTTCTCTCCCCCCCCCGTATGTATGTATGTGTGTGTATATGTATACATATATATCCTGATTCTTGGATGGAAGGACAAAGTCAACAAAATATGCCTAAAGAATAATCAAGCAAAGGGTTCACTAATCTAGGCCAACCCTTTTATAGTATAAATACCCCATACCTTCTGTCTGTATGTTTTTCTTCTCCGGTAAGGCTTTCTGGTTCCTTTGAAAGTACAACATTTGGGGATATATCTGGAGTCCTAAAAGGCTTCCCAAGAAGGGTTAATAACAGCTACCAGCCTGGCAGAAGCTGCTGGCAACCTTGGGGACATCCAGACCCTCCCTGTCTGTGTGTCAGATCCATTCAGAGGTGATAGTGGGCTGGGCCCTGACAAACTTCCCCCTCTCTACTCCCATCCCCTCCATAAACCAGCTGGCACCTCTTTGCAGACCCCAGAACCTCTGACTAGTTCTGCACCCAGAGTTCTGGTGTTCAAAACAAAGCAACAGATCTGAGCCCTCAGGACAGGTAAGACGGCTGTGAAATACAGACCATATACAGCAAAGGAAGGCAACAGGCATCAACATGTGGAACATTTACACATCCAATCTAACACTAGCGGAGCTCCTGGAAGTGGGAAGTTTAGCTTAGCTCTGCCCTGACTATTCTTGACTTAGCACCTGAATTTGAGTTTTTCCTCTGTGAAATTATATGTATGTGTACAATCTTCACATACATATAATTAAACATATGCTTCATTTGAGACTGATCAGAAAGCTTCCCGACTGAAGCTCAACCTCACACATTTATGTGAAACTTCACGCTACGCAGATTGCTTTCTTTTTATTAGAACAATTAAAGCTAATGTTTACTAAGGGCTTGGCAGCTCTGTGCTTAATTCTTTGAACATTTATTATCTCATGCAATCTCCCCAATGGCATTGTTTTGAGGCTGATAATTGTGTCTCCACTTTACTAATAGAGGATTGGATACTTTGGATTAAGTGAATTCCTTAAGGTCATACCGCATGCTTTGCTTGGCTGAGGTCTTTGTAGGTTACTTTATTCCAGTTTTTTATCTCTGACACAGTTTAGGGCTTATTGAGTCAGATATAGACAAATGGGGATTGGTTCCTACTTTCTGGTTACATTTAATGGCTTCTATTTATTCTGATTGTATGCCTGTAAATACATTGTTTCTGCCCACAGACAGCCTGAAAGGTGGCTAAGGACATAGGTAGACAGGAAGGCACAGTGTGGAAGTCATCGGCCTGTTTTTATAAAGATTCATACAAGCAATTCCACATAACACTTTAGAATATACATGTATATCCTCCTGTGTATTATCACTTCATCATTTTTAAAGATTTGTTTATTTTTATTATATGTGCCTGAGCATTTTGCCTGCATGTATGTTTGTGCACCACATGCATTCAGTCCCCACAGAGGCCATGATAGGGCACTGGATCCTCTGGAACTGGAGTTACAGATAGTTGCATGCTATCATGTAGATAATGGGAACCCAGTCTAGGTCCTCTGCAAGAACAGCCAGTCCCCTTAACTTCTGAGCTATTCCTTCATCACCAACTTGATCATTTTTAAAATATTTTTAAAAAAATTTTGAAACTATAATTACATCATCTTCCCCTTTTCTTTCCTCCCTCCAACCCCCCTTGCTTGTTTTTATAGATGAAAAAAAAATGAACATAAGAAAAACAGGAGTAATTTCACTGATTCTGGTATGTGCTACATTGTAAGTGTTAAGAATTAACTGAATTTTCAAAGAAATTTCATCTTTATGAGAAATGTCACCAAAGCAATAATTTTAAAGTGCTACCAAAATATCATATCATTGTTGGTGGTGATTTATTTAATGAGAGAATAGATACTAATATTAGAAATGATAGGTCAAATTATAGTTTGATAATTTCTTGGCTAGGTTTTATAAATTTCTGAGCCAGAGGTATGGTAAAGATGATGTAAAATGAACAGGTTTTCCCTATAAGGTTTAATTCTGCTATAATTCTCAACTAGTATATTTTATTTCAAATATACCTTTAAGATTTCATTTGAGGATCTCTTCCAATGTCTTACCACATCAATCTTTTCCTATATATTTTTGACAACATGGAGTATATTTGTAGTGGTTGTAAAGATTCCTGGCATGCCACGTGGTAGGTCTAGCATGGCACTGGGTGAGATAAGAATTCTTGGCATGTAGTGGCCACGTGGTGAAGCCAACAGGGCACCAGCAGAACACACAGCGGGTATGGAGGGCACGCCCCTAGTTCTCTGAAAAACTATAGTTCCGTGCCCACCTGTTCTCTTAAGAAGAGATGCCATGTGGCAGTCTGTCTCTTCTCTTCTCTCTCTTTTCTGCTTCTCTGCTCCTGTACTTGCCTGGCAACTCTCCTGATTAAACTCGTGTGGCCCTGATAGTGTGTATGTGTGTGTGTCTGATCTCACTCTCAAAACCAATAGTGGCTATTTTAATATCCTGGTCTGCTAATATCAGCATCTCTCTTAATCATACTGACTGAGTCTGTTCCTGGTCATGAATCACATTGATGTCTCCTTGTGATGAGTCATAAATTGGGAACTACACATTGTACTTTTAGTTAGTTCTTGGCATATGGAACCTCATTGCACACCTTTAAAGCAGTGGTTCTCAATGTGTGGGTCACAACCTCTTTGGTGGGGGAGGTTGCATATCAGATATTTACATTATGATTCATAACAGTAGCAAAATTATATTATGAAGTGGCAAGGAAAATAATTTTATGGTTGGGGGTCACCAAAACGTGAAGAGCTGCCGTAAAGGTTTTAGCATTAGGAAGGTCAAGAACAACTGCTTCTAAGAGTATTGACCCTGGACCAGTGGAGCCTGGAGGTGAGTGGGAGGAGCTTAGACAGCATGTGGGAGACGAGGAGTGTGAGTGGCAGCTGGATGGAGGCATTAGGAGGTGGGCTCAGGAACTAGGACTCATGAATAGGATGGGGAAAGGTAGGGCTTCTGCCCAAGGCAGTAGCAGAGACAAGGGATCTGGCTTTGTGCTGAGTTCATAGTTCATACAGAGGGTTCTCTCTCTAACGCTGCCTACTGGAAGTTCACATCCTGCCAGAGTGGTGCCTTTTCCAGTCTACCAGGGGCTACAGGCATCTGACCCTATGAGGTGGAAGTCAAGATATTAAGGCAAAAGGTGATGTCTTAGTTATTCTTTTTGTTAAAGTCCCCCCCCCCCGCCAAAAAAAAAATTGAGAGAGGAAGTGTTTATTTGGGCTCACAGGTTGAGGGTGCAGTCCAACATGACAGGGAAATCATGGAGGCAGAGTTTAAGGTCGCTGGCCACATTCCATCCATAGTCAGGGAGCAAAGGGCGATGAATGCCTGTGCTTAGCTAACTTTCTCCACTTTATACCATCCAGGATTCCTGACCAAGAAATGATTTCACCTATAGTGGGAAGGTCTTCCCACCTCAACTAGTCTAATTGAAGTGATTCCCCACAGGTAGTCTCAGATGCCCAATAAAAATGCCCAAATGCCAAAAAATCTGTTTAAGTTACAAGAGCTAATTGAGCCAAGCCTAAACCTAAGCTAAAAGCCAAGCTTTCATATTTAATAGTAGGTTTCTGTGTTGTTATTTGTAAGTTGGCAGCCAATGGGATAGTCTGTCTACAGATTCCCTTTGGAAGAAGGGCCCATTGGATATGATTTGAAATGGCTAAAGTAGCCTTGACTCTGGCATCCTCCTCTAGGTACCATGTTTTCCCCAGCAGCTGAAGCCACCCTTCAGCTCTAGTGTTGTGCTTTCTCAAATGTAGAGGCCCCTAGATCTTAGGAATGTTCTCTGTAAGTGAAAATATTCACTTACAGAGGCAGCAAATGCTCACAGTATGTGATGTCTTGGCTGATCTTTGCTGGGCAAATGGGCTACAGCAGGGCCAAGCCTTGGGTCAAAGTGTAGATAGGATAGCAAGGTAAAAAGGGGATGGGGGTGAAGGGCTTCATTCTGTCCAGAGAAACATCTGGTGGAACTGTCCTCAGAATATGTAGCTTTTAGTGCTATGGGAACTGGAATAATGGGCAACCATGATCCCCTTCTTACCTCACTGTGTTCGGTACCTGATATACTTTGGTTCTGTCCCACAGTCCATCACTGTCCTGAGTATGATGTCAGGGTGTCTTTCTCTGTTCTCCACCACCATATTTTTAAGAACACATTTATTATAGAACTTGAAGCATGTGGATTGGGTAGGCTGACTGTCCATCAATGTTCCTGAATCCGCCTGTCTCCTTCATTAAGTACTAGTATTATTGGAATGTATTGCCACACCCATATTTTTACATGTATACTGGATTCCTGGATTACAAGAGGTTTCTGGCCCACTAGTTCCACAGTTTGAACCTTCTCCCTGCCCTTATCTGGACCAGCAATCCCAAAGTCCCCCCAACATACACAGATGCTTGTATAATTTCATGCTGTTTGGCCTATGGCTTAGGCATATTTCTAGCTAGCTCTTTCATCTTAATTCAACCCATTTCCACTTATCGGTCCTGCCATGTGGCCTGCGGCTTACCTATTTCATTACATGTTGTTTCTTGGATAGTTGGATTATGTCTCTTCTGACTCTGCCCTCCTTCTCTTACCTGTTTCTCCGCCTACTTCTGCGTGCTCACCATAGACCAAAATAGTTCCTTTATTTAAAGAATGATATTCACAGAATAAAGAAACACATTCCCACATCATACATCCTCATCCTTGGTCATTCAGTTAGCACTTTACCTACTGACTTTGGTTTGATTTTTTAAAGCCCAAATCAATCATCAGTAAAAGAGTCAGGATATAAGACCATTGATCTATAGAGGGGAATCTCTATGTCTTGATGACATTGATTCTTCTCATTTCCTCAATTTTTATGAATGACATGGAACATATATTTGTGTGTGTGTGTGCAGATGGTACAAGGCTTTGAAGATTCAATAATACAAAATCTAGAGTCAAATTCTAAAACATTTTCAACAAGCTGTGCCTAAACTAAGGAGACAAAACATAGTCCAGCTGACTGCCACTGTGTTATTGATTTTAATTTATTGCACATGTCCTTAACAGAATATACCCCATTTCTATGGTGCTTTATGAAAAAGATATCTAGTTAATTTAGTTGACCTACAGTGTAACATGAACAGATAGTATCAAATGGTTGCCAAACAAGATAATATGTATTCAGGCCACGTTTAGTGTAGGCACTTAGGCTTTGTTTGTGAAATTGTATTCTGCGACGTTTCAGTAAGCATTTCCTGAAGTGGAAAGAGTTAGGTCCTATGGTCAATGGTACTTTGGAAATCCGTGCCACACAAAATTTCAGTGTTGGTCAAGGTGCTTAGTGGATGAAGAAAATAGTCTACAAATTATGCTCAGTTTGTTGATCACAAAATTTTTTTTCTTTGAAGAATTTCTGTTTTGGAACAAGATCTGACTGAAAACCCATTGGACCATTCCATCAAATCGCATTTTAAGGGTTGTGCTTGAGTCTTGGTGCCATATCAATCAAGTAACAAAAGATGATCTAGCTAGAGAGGACAGGTGTTTAGAAACCAGGCCAGTTGAGAAGCTAGACATATATTTAGGTGTTCAGAAGGAAGGTAAGAGATACAGTAGGAGACAACTGTCATTTTAGACATTTCTGGAGGCAGAACTAGCTCAGTGGATGGATATTTCAGGAAATTCCTTTGGAATTAACAGCGGACATTTCTTGGTGCTGGCACTATGCACCTCAAGTTAAACCTATTGTATTGTTTCCTGGAAAGAGGTTGGTTGTGAGGGACTCAGGATAGGAATGTCCCCAACCTACACATATGTCCTGCTGTGAGTAGCAGTTCCTGAAGATCTGAACAATCCAGGGGTTTTCCAAGCCCAGATGTGGCTGCTTGACCCCTGTCTTGACATTATCTTTTGTCAGTTTAGTTGTTATGGAATCAAGACTTAAACAACCCTCAAAATAACAATGTCATTAAATAAAGAATAACATTTAAATTTTTTAAAGAAGAAAAGACATTTCTTTTAACTGGAACTATCTATCACCATAAAAATGTGGACACCTATCTTAACCTGAGAAAATTGTCAGGAATCCCGGGGTGGGGTGGTGTTTGAATGGACCTGAAACCACTTGCCTTATATCACTGTTAGGTTGTGAACTATGTCATATGGCATGCATTTATCTGTCCCCTTTCAAGCAAAGACAGTAATGGATGTCACGCGAATGTCATGGGCCAAGTCCCAGACTATAATGAGCTATTTTCATTCTTCTGTCACACATACTCTCTGTCAGCAGGACCTCTGGTTGCCCTCACCAGGGAAGCATGGCCCTTTCTTATTCAAAACAAAAAGATAAGCTTTGGGCTAGTGCCTGACATGATCCCTTCTACTCTAATGTAGATCTCAGAGCACGTGGCCTGATTTTCAGTCTCACGGCCTGCTAGGGGGATTCTGGCATCACCAGACGTATCTTTTTAGGTTTGTGAGCCAATGTAGGCTGTTAGATCGAGAGCTTTGTTCTAAAATGTCTGTCTAGGTTTGAATCTCAGGCCTTAAACTTATCTTTTTTTTTCCCCCATCAGCTGTATCCCATCCAGGTTAGGATTAGAGGTGTGAGCTACTCTATTTCTTAGCTAGCCTTAAACTCATAGAAACAGAGGAAGTTCTGTCTCTGGAGTTATGGGATTAAGGGCATAGGTCACCACTCCAGTTTTCCCTGTGCTGGGGCTGGGATTAAAGGTGTGTACCATTGAATCTCAGCTGTTTGTCCTTGTACTCAAGGATCAAGAAATTTATGAGCTATGTGCCTAGGTTTTGATTGTATGTTAATCTCTTGAATATTTCAAGTTTTAATAAATATGTAACATATCACCACAATGTCCTACTAATCTCCACAGTCTCAAAGTTGGAGCCACTTCAAAGGATGAATAACATTTAAACACATTTTACCAACTGCTAGACTTTCTATACTCCAGGAAACCACTACTCTCTTACAGAATCTGTGGGAAATACAAAGAGATTGGACCCCGGGTCCTCTGTCTGATTCTTATAACACCAACAAGCTTTCCATAGTGTTGACTCTTGTTGACTGGCCATGCCTGGCTTCCTTAGTATTTGCTCTGGGTTCTTTGCATGTCTTCTATGTACAGGGCCACATTGAGCTGGGATACCCAAACTGAGTATGCCTGTGAACACCATGAGAGAATTTGGTAGTCATGGGGAGTACTGTGCTTCTGGGCATGATTGGGGATGAATTATACACTCTTCAAGCAGAGAGGAGGAATGTATATGACCTTCTCATGTGACTAATGAAGAATGTAGCCTGAGGGCAGAGACCTAGAGATGTGAATCTGTAATAGAATCTTCTATTATTATGATTACTATAATTCCACTAACATTTATCACATCCAGGGCATCATTTGATCTTCAGCAGCAGCTTGTTATAATACCCACTTTATGAAGGAAGAAATTGAAGCTGAAATGTTAAGAAATTTGACTGGAGTCTAAATCTAGACTCTGGGCAGATGCTTTTAAACAAACTGATGTCCGCTTTGGAGGCTAGTGTCTGCCTTGATTAAAAGATGCTGATGTTGGGGTGTAATAGGGAAGAGATGTGTGATGAATATAAAAATGTATTGATAGTAATAACATTTTGAAATGAACCCTATTTTTAAACAAAAACAAGCTCCAGTGCTATCAAGATTTAGGCCCTGAATTGGAGGGATGATATAAGGGGCCTCATATAGGTGTGAATGTGAATGTAAAAGCCACAGGACGGAGCTGGAGAGGTGGCTCAGAGGTTAAGAGCACTGACTGTTCTTCCAGAGGTCCTGAGTTCAATTCCCAGCAAAAACACATGGTGACTCACAACCATCTATGATGAGGTCTGGCGCCCTCTTCTGTAAAACTGTATGCATAATAAATAAATAAATAAATAAAAAATTAAAAAAAAAAAAAAAAACCACAGGACTTAGGATAGTAACCTACACTCAATGCAGGAACTCTACTTGGAGATTTATCTTCCAGCTGATATTTTTCCACTCTGCCAGCTTCTGGATTCATTTTTGCCAGTTTTATCCTCTTGATGTTGTGTGTGGAAATATGTGTAGGCAGGAGATACTTCCCGTGTACCTCCGGGTTGCCTACAAGTCCCTAGTTTAGGCTCAAAGAGGAGAGCTAGCAGCCTAAAAAGAGCTGACTGAGAGAACTCTGGGGCTCACTGGTCCTATGTTTGTGCAACTTAGCTGCATCTGTGCATACTAATTCATCTCCTGCCTTGCTCTAGGGCAGTGGTTCTCAACCTGGGAGTCACAACCCCTTTGGAGGGATTGAACAACCCTTTCACAGGAGTCACACATTAGGTAAGCCTGCCTATCAGATACTTAGATTATGATTCATAATAGTAGCAAAATTACAGTTGTGAAGCAACAGTAAAAATGATGCCATGATTGGGGGTCACCACAACACGAGGAACTGTATTAGGTCGCAACATTAGGAAGATTGAGAAGCACTGAGCTAAGGACAAAGGTTTCAGGACTCATCTATACTAACTGAGGTTACATGTAGTTATCTTGGGGAGGCTGTTTCCTTGTGTGTTTCAATACAGATATGCTTTCAACATGGAACTAAATGGGAAGACCTAGTTCCTAATGCTTCCAACACAGATGCACACATCAGCTGTATTCCTTTTTGATTTATATTTACTTACGTCTTCTAAAGCTTAACTGAACATGGTCAAGGAATATATCTCTGGTACACAGAGATAAGACTTTCCAAGGAATTGGATCATATCATCTTGTGGACAGGTCGCCATGGCAAGTCCAGGCCTCTCTGAAGGAGAAGCATTCTGGAAACCATTTTATCAGGTTTTGGAATTAACATGCAATCACTCATCATTTGTGACATATTTACTGAGTACATATGAAGGGACGGAAGGCCTACTCAGTATATTCAATATCTCTGATCATAATAATACCACGTGACAAAGCTACCAGATTTCAGCAGCATAAGACAAACAGTTTTATTCTCTGGAGCCACACAACTGAGAATCGGTGTGCTCAGTTAGCTTGTTCTACAGAATTTGCTGAGTCCTCTAATAGAGGAAACTTTGATCAGACTTGTGTTTCTAAGGTCAATGACAGAAATCCAAGAAGGTCAATTTAAACATGTAAGGCCTTCAAGACCCAGGCACTGAACACCATGCCTTGCAGCCCATTGTGTTGTCTACAGCAAGTCACATGGCCAAACCTATCTTAGCACATAGAAAGAGAATTTTCCAATTTCATTTCACTTTGCAGATAGCAGAGTAGGGATATACATTGGTAAGGGTCTGTGTTCAGCCATGGACTCTAGCACAGGCTGTAACAGAAGAGCAAGTCACCAGAGTGTTACACAAGACCTTCTGGGTGACCTTAATATGGAACCTCAAAGAGAGGAATGAGCCAGCCAGGAAGAATTTGGATTAGGAAAGACCCAAAGTGGAACAGCATGTGGGTTCTGGATGAGTTACAGAGAACAAATGAAAATTGGCTCAAGAGGAGTCTCTAAATCAAGGCCAGATAAGACAGGATACACAGGTTAGAAATAAGCCTCATTGAAGGGTTGGCTTAGCCTTTTTCTATGTGCAAACACTATATGTTCCCTGTCTTTGGGACCTTTTCCTGAACTCCATGCAGAAAACATTTAGTACAATATACTTAGAAGATAGACTCATGTATGTTGCTGGTCCTTTCCTCTAATTGCTCAAACTTCCCTCATTATCGATAACCTGCTATGTGCTGGATGAGTTTCCTTCAAGCATGTTGGATCCTGGAGATGGATCAGGGTGGTCCTTTGTTTCTGTAACATCTGAAGTTGTGTGCTGGCAATATTTATGTCAACTTAGCCCAAACCATAGTCTTCTGGGAGGAAGGAACCTTAGCTGAGAAACTGCCCCTATAAGATCAGGCTGTTGGCAACCCTGTAAAGTATTTTCTTACCTAGTAATTAATAGGGGAAGGCCTAGCCTGTTGCAGGTGCCTGGAATGGTAGTCTAGAAGTTCTATAAAAAAGCAGGATGGGCAAGCCATGTGTAGCAAGCCAGTAAGCAGCATCCTTCTATTGCCTCTGTATCAGTTTCTGCCTCCAGGTTCCTGCCCTGTTTGAGTTCTTGTCCTGTAGCCAGAAATTTCTGGCCTGACCTAGCCCCATGGTCCCGACCCATAGTCCCGCAGCTGCTTAGTCCCAAATAATCACACAAAGGTTTATATTAATTAAAAACTGGCCTATGGCTCAGGCTCATTCCCAAGTAGCTTTTACAACTTAACTCAACCCGTTCTTATTAATCTATGTATTGCCACATTGGTCCGTGACTTTACCTGTGTCCCATTACATCTTGCTTTTTGGGTAGCAGCCTGCCCTTCTTCCTCTTTATCTGTGCTTAGATTTCTCACCTTCCTCTAAGCTGCCTTACCATAGTCAAAAACAGCTTCTTTATTAACAAATGGTAATAAAGCATATTCACAGCACAGGAAAACATCCCACATCACTTCCTCCTTTCTGTCTAATCAAAAAGAAAGGTTTCAATTTTAACATAGTAAAATTACATATAACAAAATAGTTATCAAGCCAAGAATCACAGTTACAATATCTAGTCTATTTGTAGTGAGCAAAATTAGAGAAAATATTCTATCATCTATCTGACCCATCAGGGCCTCTTGATTTGGACAAAGCTCTCTCACCCATGGCCCTTCAGCTTCTTATAAAATAATTACCCAGAGACTAATATTAATTACAAACTGTTTGACCTATGGCTCATGCTCACTGTCCTGACTTCCTCTGATGATGAACACTGATATATGGAAATGTAAGCCAAGTAAACCCTTTCCTCCCCAAGGTGCTCTTGGTCACGGGTTTTGTCACAGCAATAGAATCCCTAACTAAGACTAGAAAGAATCCTGTGGGGCTGGAGAGATGGCTCAGCGGTTAAGAGCACCGTCTGCTGTTCCAGAGGACCCGGGTTCGATTTCCAGCACCCACATGGCAGCTAACAACTGTCTGTAGTTCCAGTTCCAGGCAAACACCAAGGCAAATAAATAAATAAATAATAAATAAATAAAGTTTTTTTTTTTTTTTTTTTTAAAAAAAAGAATCCTGTGAAAGCTTACAGTGCTTCTTTGATCTCAAAGGCCTGTTTTGTGGAATGTTTTTCCAAGGTGTAGAGACCTTTGATATGTA
The DNA here is from genome assembly GCA_004025045.1 of Sigmodon hispidus. Classification (NCBI taxonomy): domain Eukaryota; kingdom Metazoa; phylum Chordata; class Mammalia; order Rodentia; family Cricetidae; genus Sigmodon; species Sigmodon hispidus. The sequence goes on along the minus strand of PVIH01003067.1, from coordinate 74,116 downwards.
TTCTCTCAGTTGTCTCAGTATCCACTGTGAAGGTAGCATTCGACTGGAAAGGCAATGGATAGAATCAGAGTTCTTTCCAAGATGCCTAGTCTCACCCATAGCTGCACATACACACCTTCTGATCCCAGGCATTCCTATAGTGGCAGCTCTAAACCAGAAGTGGATAATGTATGTATGGCACCTGACAGGAGAGTTCACAGCTTGCATGGTTCTACAAAGCAGTGTGCTGTAGAGAGAAATGGACTGAGATCCAAGATGCATGCTGAGGCCATAAATCTGAATAAATCATGTCAAGCATAGCCTCTCTGCTACCCCGTATGTGAGATGAGTGGACTTGGCGTGGTGGTCTCTAAGATCCCCTAAGTTCTGATCATCTCTAACTCAATAAAGAGACTACCAAAGCATTCAAAGTCAGAAAGAAAAGGCAGCCACCTTGTTGGAATTCCACTTTTTCCACCATTGGCAGTTTCATCAATATCGTTATCATTAGCACTGTCATTTTGGTGTAATGGCCTAATTTCTCTAAAGGTCTCCCACATAAAGCTATCAGATCAATGAACTTGTGTATGCAAGCACATGGAATATGCTTTGATGGATTCCTGCTATCCAGTTGGTTTGTACAGCTGCACAGAGCCTGTGTGAGCATACCAAATAGAGTTCAAGTGGGGAAACTCATTGAGAGTTGCATGTAGAACTACTGATAGCTTGGCTGTCATCATTCATAGGCACTGTGAGAAGTCAAGGTTGATTACATTTCAGGTTGATTTATACATACTGCCAGGTGCTGTGGCCCCTCTGGCTAAACCATTCATTAATGTCCTGCCTTCGTGGTTTCTGAGGAGTGGAAGGCGGGGCTCAAGTATGGTCGGTCTGAACTTAATATCCTTTGCTTTCCCCTGGGGCTGATGAGTACCCTGACCTGCCAAGAAGACTGGAATCCTATCTGTCTTCCTTCAGGGCTCTGCATATGGTCTAAGTGTAGCCCTTTCTAGAGACCAGCTTGCTTGCATCAGCCAGCACCTTCTCAGCTAGGAAGGTTTCTTTTTTTGTGTCTCTGCCTTTGCTTGGCAATAAAGATTGCCTTGGATTTAAGTCCAGCTATCCATTTCAAGCCATAACCTTGTCATGAGAAGAAATATAAACCAGCCTAAAACATGCTGGCTCCAGGGTGATGCGCTTAGCCTTCCTGCATCACTTTCATGGCTATTCAACCTGTCTGGGGACCAAGGGCCTCCAAGAAAACAGACCCTAAGCAGAGAGCAGGCCAGTAGCACACCCAGCCCTCTACCAACTGGGGTTTCATTTAGCCCAACTACTGTCATGTAATATGGATCATAAATTAAGCAAGCCCCACCCCGCTAAGAGGGGTCCCCATCCCACAGCCTAAGTCAAGTGTGTCCTCTTCTCCTCTATCCTGCTTTGTCTGGGTGGGACTGGAATTTAGACCCCTGCCCTGTTAATATTTTGTCCAATAGATGATTGCACTGTCTCCTCTGTCTCGTTTCTATTCCTTCTTTTTCCTTTTCTTCTTCCTTTCTTTTCTCTCCTAAAACCTAACACAACCTAAATGACCTCACATATTACCAAAATGTTATTATACCTAGAATAATAGATTTGGCCTCAAGGTCTGAAGAAGGAATGCTATATCCCTAGACATTTGCACAAACATCTGTTCAGTGGCAGAAGTATTGCTAAGTCTCAGAAGTTGGGGATGGGGCTACAGTAGGCTATTATAAACATAGAAGATAGGAACATTGGTGGGATCCTAGTGGGGGGCATTGGCTCTGGCGTCTGCAGTCATGGTGTCTTCTTCTGGCAGTGTTTCTAGGTAACTAGATTTGAAATACCAATAGATTAAAAACTCTTGAGTTCCTCAATTCTTTGAGACATGCATCAGTCTGTTTAACCTATGGACTACTGAATTTATTTCAAATCTGCCCAGAGCTTTCTATACCATTTGAATATAACAGCAAATCCATGCTATGTTGTATAGGTAGACAGTGGTTGGTTGACAGATACACTTTTTAACTTTAGTGAGTGTACTATTTATAATATCTCTACAAATAGGCCATTGTCCAATGCCTAGATATTGCTTAAAGGTCAGTGCTCTTGGACCATTCATCACTATATTGCATAACTCTTGATTTACAAAGGTCTCTAATAAATTCAATTGCTGGCCTTCCAAGCGCACAGCTGGGTGAGAAAAGCCAAGTGAAGGTATAATTAAGGAGATATGATGGCCTGGTGGAATGGTACTGTCCTGGCAGAGTGGGTTACTTCCAAAGCATGGTTCAAGAATGCAGGAATGTACTTTATGCAGAAGACTTTAAAGCAATGGTTCTCAACCTGTGGGTTGAGACCCACTTGGGGGATCCATATCAGATATCTTGCATATCAGATAGTTACATTGTGTTACAATAGCAAAATTATAATTAGAAAGTAGCAACAGCATTAGGAAGATTAAGAAGCACTGCCTTAACATGTGTTAGGTAATAAAAAAGTGGCAACACAGGAGATATTGCTGATTATTATAAAGGATGATCACATATCTGTAGATTTCAAATTTATTTATTTTATAACTATAGTTGTTATGTCTGTACATCTATGTGTCACATATATGCCTGGTGTCCATGGAAGCCAGAAGAGGACACTACATCTCGTAGGATTGGAGTTATAGATAGTTGTGAACTGCCCTGGTGGACTTGGAATTGGTTTAACAGTTCTGGGAGAGCAGTCAGTACTCTTAACCACTAGGCCGTCTCTCTGGCCTCTGTATTTATAATTTTTGAAAGATTTTTACATTCATTGATTTATTATTATCTGTCATTCTATTCTCCCATTGCAATATGTCCCATTTATTTATTTATTTTCCATCCTGACTACAGATTCCCCTTCGCCCTCTCCTTCCGGTTTCTTCTCCCTCCCTTCTGCCCCTCAATCCACTCCGCCTCTGTTTCTGTTCAGAAAGTGGCAGGCCTCTCAAGGGTACCAAGTGGAATATCAAATTGCAACAAGACCAAGCACTTCCCCTTGTGTTTAGGCTGAGCAAGGCAATCCAGTATGGTTCCCAAGAGCCAGCCAAAGCCCCTGTTCCCATTGTTAGGAGTCCCAGAAGAAGACCAAGCCACACAACCGTAACATTTGTGCAGAGGGCCTAGGTCGGTCCCATCAGGCTCCCTGGTTGTCGGTTCAGTCTCCATGAGCCCCTATGAACCCAGGTTTGTTGCTTCTGTAGGTTTTCTTGTGATGTCCTTGATCCTTCTGGCTCCTACGATACCTTCCCCATCTCTTCATCAAGATTTCCTGATCTCAGCCTAATATTTGGCTATGGGTCTGTATCCGTTTCCATCAGATGCTAGATGAAGGTTCTCTGACAATTGAGGTAGTCATCAATCTGATTACAGGAGATGGCCAGTTCAGGCTAAGTATCCACCATTGTGTGTGTGTGTGTGTGGGGTCACTCTTGTAGGTTTGTGGGAGTTTTCCCTGCATCAGGCTTCTACCTGTCCCTGAAAATCTCCCCCTTTCCAGTCATCTTTCTTAGTATTCCCCCAACACACCAGTAATTTGTCTTAATAGCCCTTAGCTTGGCCCATAAACACAATTTTAGAGAATTTGAGTGGTGGTGGTGGTAAGGTGTGATCTCCTTTTTCTGTTTGTGACATTTAGATGACAATATACAGGTTAATGTTTGATACAGATGGCTTTATTTCAGGTTAATTAGTCTGAGAAAGCCCTGGCTATCTTCTCACGGCCCTGGCTTATCCTATGACCTTCATGCACTGCATTTATTCCCATGCCACATGTCACTGAGGTAATGTCAAGGTGCCTGTGTTCTGCTGACTATGACGAACCTCAATCTCCTTCTGGACTGAACTCTAGATATCAGAGGGTGAGGCCACCAACAGCCTTTATTTTTATCTCCCTTCTTTTGCTTCTGTCATTCAAGGGCACAAGACTGGCAGAGACCTGGGGCAGGTAGGGTCGACAGAGGTCAGGGTGAAGGTCATGGAGATGGGCATTCCAAGATCTACATAACTAAACACTAAAGATTAGCCATGTACTCGAACAATGGAAAACATAGCTAAGAAAAGGTGGCTATTCCAGTCCTCCAGCAACCAGGCAGGTCATGTCAGGGATCCCAGGGATTGGGATGTCCTTAGGTACAGCTCACACAGAGCATACTAAAGTGAGCCCCGCACTCCGCAGTCAAACTCTCCAAGGAAACAAGTAACTCTTACAAAGAAAATATCCCCACACATCCTTTTTCTTTTTTTCTGTCTTGTATAAAAATTCAGTCGTCAAAAAGAACCTTCTAGATTTCAGATGAGGGAGGCTCAGAGTGGGGCAGTCAGCAGCTGAATGTAAATAGCATGGCTTCCTGCTGGTACCATGCTGGGCTAGAGAAATGATCTTAGCCTCCAGGGTGTTTCTACAGTGAAATGTATGTATTTATAATAGGAAAAACAGGAGAATGTATGCAGTGGGCTTTGGGTAGGTAAAAGTGGGCCAGCTTTGCCTGTCTTCAGGGAGGTCTGGCATCTCCCTGTCTTTGGGGAGCTCTGGAGTCAAAGTCTACTGGGGTCTTTAGCCTCAGGACCCAAGTTATATATCTTCTCCAGGGTCCTAAGTAGAGATGAGCACAAAATCTATTGGGAGTCGAAGCAAGGAGTAGCCGGGAAGAGATACTCTAGCTGTGTGCGTGCATCTTGGTTCATTAATCTGTAAAATGCATCCCAGAATGCCTTCGTCACTAGGTCATTATAAACATTAAACAATGCCAGCAAGCTGCAGACATTCCATAAATGAAGCTCCAATTCCCCGCTTAGACAATGCAAGCATTTTATGACTATTATTTTTTATTTTTATTTTTGTCTCGAGAGTGATCACTCTCCTGAAATACCCAAGGTCTAGAATTGTATTTTCTTCCTCCACCACATTCCCTCTCTGAACATATCAAATCCTCTCTTGTGTGTGTGTGTGTGTGTGTGTGTGTGTGTGTGTGTGTGTGTGTGTGTGGCGGGGGGATGCTGCCCCAGTCTCCACACAGACATTCAGTAGCAGGGGCCCCACAGAAAGCATTTATCTCCATATTAAGCTAGCTTTTGAGTTGAACAGAGAAAAACTTTCTTTACTTTCCGTCTACCCAGCTTCCTCTACTTTGGACAGTGTGTTTATTTGTTAGAGCCTTAGCCTGACAACTAGGGCTTCTCTGGATAAGCGATCCAGTAAAACCAAGAGACTCAGAACTGATAAACAGTTGCTTCAAGAATTCTGCTGAGTGATGAGTTGTGACTTAAAACTGGCCTGATATTCATTGTGAGAAGGCCTGGCAAGAAGTGTAGACTGGAATTCAACTAATCCCCTAGGATTTCTAGTGTGATGAGGCTTTTCTGTCCTGATTGGCTGCTTGTGGGCTTGAGTGATTAGTATGTAGTTTTCTCTTGGCCCTGGATTGGTGGAACTAGTTTGGGAAATATCTGTTCATCTCATCCCTGGTCCAGGTAGCCAGCTGTTTACTTGGAGACGTTTACCCACCAATTGTCTCTAATGGGCTAGACACCAGGGTAGGAAACAAGGTAGACACTAAGGACACAGACCTTTCTGCCTGCTGGATGAGAGATGACTGACAAGTTGGACGACCCATGGACACTCAGAGAACTGTAGCAGTCACTGTGGGACAGTGACACTGAGTCTTGAGGGAAAGAGATGGTGTGAAGGAAATAAAGGTGCAATGATGTTCTGGAAGTAGGTCTTGGAGAACAGAGCTGTTAGTGACTCTGAGGAGAGGGACATGAGCTCTGCTACTGCCGAGAGCCTCCCCTGACCAGCAGTAAAGGCAGAGTGTCAGAGGGTGAGCAGAGGCAATTCTCTGCCTTACTTGTGATTTAAGACTATTTTGTCCAAACAACTCAACCATTCTGGAGCTCCCAGCCTTGTCGGTAAAAACGGTGACAAGAATGCCGTCCTCATGGTGCTCCTGTGAGGTCTGGATGACATAATACCTACCAACAGTTCAAGCAAATAGCACTTTTAATTGTGAGCACCATCGTTTCTTTGCAGGAAGGCAGCACCTTCCTCCCGTTTTGGGGGCATGAGCCTGATTCACTTCCAACGCTAGATGGCGCACTGTTCACACACAAGGGCTCTTTGTTGGGCATGAACTAGGCAGAGGCTGCTTCTACAGGGCTGGTTGGGGAAAGCTGGTTAATTAGGAGGCCTTGGCAGTCTAACTGGACTCACTTTTTCTTGCTTTGTCTTTTCTTTTATTTAGATCTCACTTGATGAGCAGTGCTTTATAGCCTGTATTTGTTTCTCGAAAAGAGAAAACAGTGAATTAAATTCTCTACACACATCTACCTTGAGTCCCAAGGGTTGGCTTGAGTGCTTAGCTCACACTTAGGATTTGTAATTTTAATAAGTTATTTAAAGACATTCGGGCAAATACTATCATTTCATTTGTATTTGATTTTTAGTTAACAATTACGGCAACAGATTTCTTTATAGCATTTACATAAATGCTTCTCTCTTGTTTGGGTTGATCCTCTGTACCCCGTTCTTCAACCTGAATCTTCCTGACCCCACACCCCACCCATACCCTTTTTTCTTCCAATATTCCACTTTCCATTTTCTTTTTTTTTTAACTTTTTTTTTTTTTTAAGATTTATTTATTTATTATGCATACAGTTTTACAGAAGAGGGCGCCAGACCTCATCATAGATGGTTGTGAGCCACCATGTGGTTTTGCTGGGAATTGAACTCAGGTCCTCTGGAAGAACAGTCAGTGCTCTTAACCTCTGAGGCATCTCTCCAGCCCCTCCACTTTCCATTTTCATGTCATACTATTCTCCACAAGTCCCATAATTTAAAAAATTATGCTGAGAGAGAGAGAGAGAGAGAGAGAGAGAGAGAGAGAGAGAGAGGAGAGAGGGAGGAAAATAGGTCCTGTGTAAAGGCCAGAGGCCCCAAGCTTTGGATGAGTGGACATACCTTCTGAGAACATCCTCTCTTGGGCGTTTGTTTTCAGATTCTAAATTTTTCCTCTAAAGAGGGCTAACTGCTTGGTTCAAGTTCCGGAGATCCTCGCTTTCGGGTGGCAAACCACAAAGGGGCACCTTCATTTAGCAGAGGATTGTAGTGATATATATTTAATAAAATTAGTGTGGAATATCAGAGAGTCAACCACAGAGCCAAGCCTGAAGGTCAGGGAGTGGTGGCCCACACCTTTAACCTAGTGTTAGAATGTGGAAAAAGGAAGTTAAGAAGGAATGTGGGTGGAGAAAGGGAAGAGGAATTTTTCAGCTTTCTCAGATACTTCCTTGGTGGACTAAGGAGAGAGAAATCTGAAATATCAGAGCCACCTCTTCCAGCCTTTTGTGTTTGTTTGTTTGTTTGTATTTGGAGACAGGGTTTTCTGTGTAACAATCCTGGATGTTTTAGAATTTGCTTTCTTTCTAGACCAGACTGGCCTTGAACTCACAGAGATCCTCCTGCCTTTGCCTTCCAAGTGCTGGGACTAAAGGTGTGTGCCACCACTGCCTGGCTTGGCTTTGTGATTGACTTTCTGATATTCCAGACTAATTTTATGAAATATATATCACCACAGGGGATGGGTTATCCTGGGTCAGACTTAGATTGAGGGGAGGCTTAAATATTGGGCTGTTGCTTCATCATCCAGCTATGCAGACCAGTGTATTTATCAGCAGCAGAGCCAGCAGCAGCAGCATGGGTACAGTCTGAAAGACTGAGAGTCAGCTGGTTCACTTGGCACTGCTTACAGTTGGAAAAGCAGGTTTGGGTCATGCCATGGCATAACTAGTCTGGGAACTAACCAGAACTCTTATCCCATGTCAGGGAGCAGCCTGCTTGGTTGACTTTTGAAGAAAATTCCTTTTCTGGCTCTTAGATTACTTAACAAAGGAGGATGTGCATGTGTACAGGTGCCTAGAGTGCCCTGGCTTGAGAGCTCAGGCTAAGAGAACTGCAGTGATCTCTATGTGCAGACACCTTTTCTCACTTTGTCTTTGTCCTTTGGCTGGACCAGAGCGGGCTGAGCTCAGAAGAGCCTCCTGCTTCTCCTACAATGAACTAATGACCGTGAAGTTGGACTGGCAGGATAGTTTGGAAACGATCTTGAGCTGGATCTACTTGGGCCTGTTCATGGAAGTAAGTATTTTCTGTTAATAATGAAGCATTTGTTCACACGTGTACTTGTATGTGTGCATGCACACATGAAGATGTGCATGTGTGTATATACAAAACTGATACTCAGGCTTCCAGATTGATTATCTTGATAACCCATCTCAGGGGCTATAAGCTCTGAATCCTGTAAGTAATGAGAGTTAGGGGTCTCAAGAGGATAAAAATGATCTAGATTTGTCTAATGAAACAGGAAACACATTGACTGGAAGCCAGAAGACTCATACTTGTGCCTCTTACGTTACCGCTGAATTTGTGGCTATGACCTTAGTGAAAGCATTTAACCTTTGAGTCTTAGCATACTAGACTTCTGAGTTGGGATGCTGTCTCCTGCTTCACAGGAGTGGAGCAATAATGCGATAAGATAGGGCCCAGGGAAGACCTCTGTAATTTCTATGTGCAGTGGAAGTAACTGAACAGGGAGACCTGGAATTATATATATATATGCCTTCATAAAGGATGTTAGATTCTCTCCAGAAACTAAGATAAGCAAATTAGGAGGCTAGTTAATGCAGAGTGCAGAAATAAATGGCTGTGAGATGTGTCAGAACCAGATTAAGAGAGTGAAGCACATATGTGTGAGTGTAGATAGGAAGGGATAAAGGAATAGAACAGACATTGCATATTTATAATTCACACAAAAGATACATGAGGCATAAGAAACCCCAAGTATTCAGGACACAGCACAAGATGCATGATGCACTCATTCAATTGGCCTTAGTCGTGATGCCCCAGTGATGTCTTCTATCTGAGACCCTAGAAATGTAGATGAATACCCAAGACCTTCAGGAGACTAGTTGAGAAGCTGGCTTGCAGCCAGTTGTACTTGACCCTTGTCCTTTAAGTGGAACCCAGGGCAAAATGTAACTCAGTGCACATGACCTCACTGCCAGCTAGGGGGTTTGATATGGCAAATGGACCTGACGTGGAAGTATCATATAACCTAGAATCCATGGATGCTTCATTTCCCCTCTCACAATACTGTAATAGGGTCTCCCACATCTCTTTATCCTTGATTTTCATTCTGATTTAGGTAGATTTAAATATCTATGCAATGAGATGTTTACCAGGAGCTCTTCCCTTGGATGACTAGGAAAACTCTCTGGCAGTGGATTTGGAGGCTGCTGTGATAGCAGGATAATTTCCTTCAGGGGGACACTTGGGGCTAGGAGAGGGCAGCCAGGGCTGGAGCAGCAGAACCTTTAACTTTAACAGTTGAGCTTGGCTCTTGAGATGTGGCTCCATATCTGTGGAGAGCTGGAGAAGATAGTCATGCTGATTCTCAGTCCCATCCTCAAGATAGACCAGTTCTCAGACAGAAAACTGAGCCCTTGATCATATGCCACAGATAGCTTCTTGAGACCTTACACCCACAACTCTGGTCCTAAAGGATGGACAAGGTAAATTCACAGGAGCTCAATAGACTTACATTTTTTTCTTTGCTAGCTTGACTCATAGTCCACAAGCATTCACACTCTATTATTCTCTTAATGTTTCACATGTCATCCATGAGAGGTCAACATCGGAGCATCATTTAAGCAAGTCACCCAAATAATTTGTGCCTTGACTACTTAGGCTCAGGTAACAGTAGACATCATTGGATAATGCCAATATGAATAAGATTGGTGGTCTTTTTTTTTCTTTCTGATTTTTCCGACCCTCTACATAGACACATGTGTGTATGTGTGTGCTGCATGTAATTATATATAATAATTATATACTATGTAATTATATCATATATTGATACATTTGCTTTATTTTTAAATAGGCACATGAACATAAGTCTAGATCTCAGCAGGTAGGGATAGATGACAAGCATTTTTGGAGATAGGTAGCCTGGTTAAGGGAAAATGTAAGAATACCACCCCAGACTAGCATATGGCATCTATCTGGGGTCCTTAGATCAGCCTAAGGAGTCTTGAACAACTTTATTTGGGAGCCAAAGGGAGTTCCAGAGCAAGAGTGGTGCTATAGGGCAGAAGGAAGAAGATGAGAAGGTGAATCCAGACAGGAGGATTTACCAGGAGCCCAGGAGACTGTAATGGTCTCTGCAAGCATATTGTACAGTGTCTGGGAGACATTGTTCTAGAAGAAACATTGGCTGATATAAAATGAGAAGTTCAGGGAATCAAGTGATTTGAAGAAAGTGACAGGTCCTCATCATTCACTCTTGCTCTGTGTCATCAAGTATGTTGGGTTTCAGAGGGCCTTGGCGGGTATCTTTTCAAAGAGGTCTGCAGTCTTCCCCTCACCTATGGTCACACATCTGCAGCATCAGAGACCTAGACATTCTAATTATGTGTAATAGGTTTTCTAATAATGTTTTAAAAGTATGGAAAGGTGACAGGGAAGGAGCTGTCTGAGAATAGTCATAGAGGCAGCTTCCTCCAGGCCATGCGTCCCTCTCCTGGCCACTCACAGCCAAGAGGGACCCTTGGGGGTGGGGAGAGGAGAAGGAAGGGGAGGCGGGGCCATCGATTTCTAAGTTGCTGCTTGGCTGGGGCTCTTGTTCTGTATGTCCTGTGAGAAGAACATAGAAATTGTCACAGCAGATTCAGCCAATGAAATAAAGGGGACAGTCACACTACAAAACAAGGTGCTGTCACCTGGATTCACCTAGTTCAAACCAAGACTCTGAGCAAATACTGTAAAAACCACCTTTACTATGGTACATCAGATGGTTCTCAACCTGTGGGTCATGACCCTTTGGGAACTCCCATATGAAATATTTACATTATGGTTTATAACAGTAGCAAAATTTAGTTGTAAAATAGCAACAAAAATAATTTTTATGTTTGGAAGGTCACCGCAAGATGAATTGCTTTAAAGTGCCACAGCATTAGGAAGGCTGAGAATCATTCATGTAATTTCACCTGAACATTTGGGAAGCTGTTGGACATAGGAGAGATCTAGAAGCTCTTTTGATGGCGGAAACTGTCTTCACTTTAATGAGAGGTGCCAGGTGGGAAAGAGATACCATACAGGAAGTTGAATCGGGGGGTTTAATGTAATGATTTCTAAACAATAGCAGAACATTGGAGTATAGGTTGTAAGAACATCACAATATGACGGCATTTGTAAGAGGGATCCCATGGCCAGGATAAAATGGCCCAGCACTGTTTTCTTTCTTCCACGCAGAGTGGTCCAGACTCAGTGGAGAGGTCATCACAACGGATGCCAAGTGGCAGAGAAGTCACTGTGGTGCCTTGCTGCAGAATTTGCTGGCGCCCCTGCGGGCACCAGGGAAAACTATTCACGGGGAGGCATCCTACCAGACACACTGTGATATCAAATGGCTTACCTTATAAAGTATAATTCGCTCACAAAAAACTATTGAAAAGACTTGTATTCAAGGGTTGAAATTTAATAAAATTAATCATTTTTACTGCTTCATCGGAGACATTCTTAAACGAAATGGACTTTTTTTCTTCTTCTGCAGAGAGTGTAAGGCGGTAAAGAACACAGTGGCTAGTAGCTGGGTCTGCTCTAATGGCCTTGATTTGTATTAAGACACTAAGAGTTTTACCCACCACTAATGTGTATTGTCAACATAAATATCAGTACTAGGAAAAAGAAAACAACACCTTGGACCTATTAATAAGACAGTTTTGATGCCACAGTTCCTCCAGGGTCTCACACACTAGAAAGTAAAAGAATAAAAATCCAGACATTGGATGACCATGGTGGCACATGCCTTTGATCCCAGCATTCTGGCAGCATTCTGGAGGCAGAGGCAAGCTCTGTGAGTTCAAGGCCAGCCTGGTCTAGAAAGCAGGTTCTGGGACAGTCAGAGCTGTTACATGAGAAACCCTTTCTTGAAGAACAAAACAAACAAACAAATTCAGGCATTGGACTCCTAGCTTCAACAATCCCTGGGACATTTTCACCAAATCTGTTTCAGTCACAAAAAAATAAATAACTAAAAATAAAAAAGCTTATCTTTTCCTTTTTTCCTTGTATAGATGCTTAATAATTGAGAAATACAGTGTCGAGTCCAAATGTCACTTTTATTTGTGATGGAGACCTGATTGGAGTATTTCACATTAGATGTGCTAACAAAAGGGTCTTGGTAAAGCTAAACCTAGTCAGGCACAAAGCACGAAGCCTAAGGAGAGGCTAGGGAAGGAAAGGGGAGGAGGGGCGGCCGGGAGAAGCAGAGCAGAACCTGTATGGGTCGGGGCTGCTGGTCGGGGCTGCTGACCCCGGGAGGAAGGGCAGAGCTGAGCATGGCCGCTTAATACTGTCAAATAAGCGTCTCCACTCTCAAAAAAATAGAGGACAGGACAGAGAGTGACGGTTCAGTAGATCACAGGCATGAAAGCTTGAGTTCCATCTCCCAGAATCCGTGAGGAAATAAGGCTAGGCACCGCACCACATGCCTGCATTCGCAACATGATGGAGGAAAGACCAAAAGGTCTCTGGGAGACTGAGGAGCATGCTTAAGGAACAAACTCCAGGTTCCGTAAGGGACATGGTCTCAAAATACAAGGTGGATGGTGTAACAGGAGGTTTCTGGCTCTGCCCAGCTGGTGGTCCAGACCCACAGACCTGTAGTCCGGATGGACCTGCCTGCAGCAGCTTTTCCCCCCAAAATGACTTAGACTCTTATATTAATTTCATCCTGTTTAGCCTGTGTCTCAGGCACATTGCTAGCTAGCCCTTTTAATTTAACCCATTTCTATTAATCTGTTCGGTCACGTGACCTGTGGCTCACCTGTTTCATTGCATGCTGATTCTTCCGTGGCTGCATCAATCTCTCCCTCCATTCTACCCTCCTTCTACCTACACTCCGATTTCCCCACCTACCTGCAATGCTGCCATGGTCAAAACAGTTTCTTTATTTAAAGGATGGTATTCACAGCATACAGAAAGACATTCCTACCACCTCAGGATGGTATACACACATACACACACACAGAAATTTTGGCCTTAGAAGTTCCAGAATCTTTATCCTATTTTTCACAATGGACTCAGTAACCTAGTGATTCTCAACCTGTGGGTCGAGACTCCCTTTGGGAAAGTTAAAGACTCTTTCTCAGGAGTTGCATATCAGATCTTTACATTATAATTCATAACAGTAACCGAGTTCCAGTTGTGAAGTAGCAACAAAAATAATTTTGTGGTGGGAGTCACCACAACTAGAGGGCCTGTATAAAAGGGTCACAACATTAGGAAAGTTGAGAACCCCTGCTGTAGAGGATTTCTAGCTATTTCTTTTAGCATCTCTTTTCTTTGCAACTTTACATGACTGAAAACAATGCCATGCTTTTCTGAATGGATAAAGCATTCTGGATTTCCATCAACATCTCTGCCCTTTCTTAAGGACAGGGATGAGGTGGGACAGAGGAGCAGGCCAGGGTCTACTAGGGTCTAGGAAGTGCCATACTGATATGGAAACTTCACAGTTGTAGACTCAGTTGGTCAGGAATGGCCAAGTCAGGGTACCCAGAAATGACCAGGTGCTGGTAAACTGTGTCTATACTGGTTAATTTGACACAACTTGACACAAATCTAGGTATGTCTTGAGTAACTGGCTGTATCGGGAAATCAGGAGCTATACATGTGAAAGATCATGTCAGAGGACTGGAGACGAGCGGGGCGTGGTTAACTGGAAAGGATTCCGGAAGTAGACCTCCAAGGGAGAGGACCAGGACAGGAAGCCGGCATTCTCTCAGGAGAGTTCCCGACCAGTTGCGCGGGTTTTCAGACTGATGACACGGCTTCCGGGGTGTGCAGTTCGGGCCAGCAGTGCGGGAGTTCGGACGTGCGGCGTGGGGATGAGGAGTTTTCCTTAGAAATGCTCTGGTGCACTGCAACCTTATCCCTTCATTTTCTCTTAAAACCTTCTCTGTTTTGTAAGTGATTTTCACAAAATAAACTCCATTTAAAACATATCCCATGGCGGGTTTTTACCACAATAACTGGCCCCACCAGATTGCCTTGTGGGTGTATCTGTGGGGCATTTTATTGATCAGTAATTGATGAGTTTGGGACTGTGGATCATACCATTCCTGCAAGGGTAGGCTGGGGCTGACTAATAAAGATGACTAAGCAAGCCAGGATAATCTATCCAACAAACAAGAGCTCCTCCATGGTCTCAGCCTCTCTTCCTGCCTCCATTATTGCACAAATCCTAATTGGTATTAATAAAAAATCCAGTGCCAGATAGTGGGGTAAAGCTGAAAGATCAGGGAGACAGAGGAACAAGCCACAGCCACTTCTCACCATTACTGAATCCCCAGGCTAAAAGTGGTAGATCCTGTCTCCACAAATCCTTAGACTGAATACCTCTGAGTTCTTGGCCAAAAGGGAAGGGAAGCTAAGGGGAGGCATGGGGCTGAGATCCTGTCTCCTTCCACCTTATATTCCTTTCTCTGCCAGTGATCACTTCCTATCTCAACCTTCCTAGTGCTGGGATTAAAGGTGTGTGCCACCACTGCCTGACTCTGTTTCTCATTTGGACTAGATTCATCTTGTGTAGTCCTTGAGCTCCTATTCTGGTTCCTTCAATGCACTGTAACATGTAAACCAAACCAAATAAATCCATTCCTTCCTCAAATTGGTTTGGCCATAGTATCTATCATAGCAAACAGCAGCAAACTAGAACAACGTCCCTGTCAAGCTTTTCTAGTGTGTCCCAGAAATCCAATCAGTTTGTAGTGGAGGAATCTTCTTGAGAATGACTGAATGCTTCTATCTACCTGATAAGAAGACTGGCCTCTGGGTAGCTGGTGTAGTAAACCAATCATTAGATAGCTAAACAGACTCACAGCTTGGAGATTGAGATCAGACTGACCCACAGCAGAATGGGCCTTTCTGATAATTGTATATTTGTGTTGCCTGATGTGCATTGACCCCATCCCCGGGTATGACCCTCCATTAGCATCAAGGAGCAGCTTTCTAAGATGCTGCAGTAGACATCAGTGATCCTTGATTTTCATTCATCTGCTGCTGTTTGTCATGACATCACCTTCCTTATGTTAACACATGGTACTCTCTTGACAGATCCCACTGTCCAGGTTTGCAGGTCATTTTATGTTGACTGGATTTTTTTTAAAAAAAAAAAAAAAACTTATTTATTTATTTATTTGCCTTGGTGTTTGCCTGGAACTGGAACTACAGACAGTTGTTAGCTGCCATGTGGGTGCTGGGAATCGAACCCGGGTCCTCTGGAAGAGCAGACGGTGCTCTTAACCGCTGAGCCATCTCTCCAGCCCCTTGACTGGATTTTTTGAGTGGCTGTTTCCCAGAGACTCTCTCCTAGTTACGTCTGCAGCATCATTTACTCTGGGGAAGATGTTCTCCCTGGCAGTAAATCTCTATCCAGAGTGAGGCTTCCCAGGAGGCCTGATCAAAGAATTTTCTACAACCTGTTCTTTTCTGAAAATGTCATATATGTGAGTTTCTTTAACTAACAGTTACTGCCTTAAATGTCTCAAGAAGCTTGAGGGGGCTTTAAAAATATTCTTTAAGCTGAAAGTAGCAGAAAATTGTAGGGAGCTCAGGCAGAAGGAGAGTATGGGGGCTGAAATTGAAATTTTTTCCTACTGCTTACAATTTTTTTAAGTAAGCAAACAATTAAATGGTGTTTTAAAAACTCACCTTTAGAAGAAATAAAAATTTGAAATAAACCCGAATCTTTATTTTCCAATGCATATATGTCCTAGTTCCCCATATTTAGGAGGTTTCCTTGGGGAATTGCTTATTTACTCTAGCCTGAAGTCTGAATTATCCATGGAGGTGACGTTTGCTTTAAGAGCTTACCCATGAGTCAAGTGGCCTCTGAAGAAGTGTGTTTGCTTTAAAGATGGAGTCTTTTAAATGAATTGATTACTAGGTGTTTACATGTTGGCAGGATTCCTGGATGCTGTGTTCTGCTACCGGTATCCTAGACCAGGATTGCCCACAGGGTCTATTACTTTTGCTTCAACTGTGAGCAAAATATTGGAGAGGATAATGATTTAAAAGGAGGAAGAAATTATTATGGTTCACAGTCTCAGGGCTGTGACATGCCACAGGGAGGTGTATCACAGTAGCAAGAACATGTAAGAAAGAAATTCTTTGCCTCAGGTTGGACAGAAAAGAAAGAGAGAGACAGAGACAGAAAGACGGAGACTTCTTCCAGCTAGGCTCCATATCTCCCAATTTCCACTACTTCTTGAAATAGCCCTACATGCTGGGAACCAAGTGTTTCAAATATGAACTCACGGGGGAATATTTGATATTCACCCTGCCATGCCTAGGAAGGTCTAAGCACGGTGTTTAGGTCCTACAGGTCACCTGCCTCTGAGCACACTATACTTTCATAGCCTTATACATTTCTGAGGTTTACAGTTGAGTTCATGTGATCACATCTGAGAGAGTCTTGTCCCCTGAGTATACAGGATACTACTTCAGTTCACCCAAAGCGCCTTGAGTGGGTCTGATGGATGCAGAAGCCAGTGTTTCAGAACTTACCAGATAACTCTTCTTTATGAATTCTTGTTTCTAATATTCCTCTCCAGAATAGGGATCCTAGTCATAGTTTCCAGGAGGTGCTAGATACTTACGAGACAGATACTGTCTACCTTGGCCCCTTGAAATAATGGGAAACACTTAGTAATTTCTGCACTTCTGCATGGTTTTACCACTTTGTCCTTTTGGACTCCCAGTTTCTCTAGAGCTTTCCAAACATAAGGTAGGATCTGAAGGTGCTTAGTCTTCCAATGGGGCAGTATGTGGGCAAGTATGGAGAACTCAGTGAAAGGGTGAGCATTTGGTTTATGATACTTATATGCACATACGAATTTTAGGTTCTTAATCTGCTTTGGTAGACAAATCACAAACATTCCCATGAATAACCATGTCTGTTATGCAAATTGGCTTCTGTCTGCTGGTCTGTTGAGAATAATCTTCCATAATTACAACAGTTCTTTACTTTGGGCAAATCAGCTTAGTTAGTTTTCTTCATCAACCCAGGGAGGCCTCCTCCACTTGCTGCAGCAGCATCCCCAGTGTCGGATGGACCTGTGTGTTCTGACTGGATGAACTGTGCTCTAACTGGCAAGTCCCAGGACAGGAGAATCTACAATACTTTTAGGTAATGGATTAGGATGAGGCTTCCTTCCTATCCTCCATGCTGAAGTGTCTAGGACAGAGTCCAGAGTCCTCAAGGGTTTCACGGCTCATTGAGAAAACAAGTCACATGGAGCAAATGGAAGATAATTAAACCCTCAGATGTACAATTCTGCTTAGAGCCATTTCAGTGAGTCTTCAGCAAGGAGAACATAGATGTGGTTAGGATGATTCTTAGATGTCTTTCTAGAAAACTTGCCATGGGCTTATAAAAATGGAAAGGATTCCGATTCCTGCAGAGGCCTCAGCTGGGAAGGCCCTGAGCAGAGTTAGAGGAAGGAATTAGTACAAAGAGGTCTGTCTGGATCCTAAGGAAGCAGGAGTCTAAGTCTGGAGGTAACTACTGTGTGCTGAGCAGTTGTATTTGACCTGTACGAGGAGTCAGGTATATGCAGTGATCAAATGGCTATAGGGAGATAGGGACAGCTGAGTCAGCCTGAGATAAGAAAAACAGGGACAGCTGAGATTCAATTGCAAATAACACCAGAATCAGGACAATGGAAGTTCAGGAAGCTCACCCTTGATAAGCCATGCTTATAATTCTTATC
Source organism: Sigmodon hispidus (assembly GCA_004025045.1). NCBI lineage: Eukaryota > Metazoa > Chordata > Mammalia > Rodentia > Cricetidae > Sigmodon > Sigmodon hispidus. The sequence goes on along the minus strand of PVIH01003067.1, from coordinate 56,255 downwards.
CTCTTTATAGTTATTGTTAGCTTTTCAGCATTTTAAATTCATTTTACTGTTTTTTTTGATAAATACAAAATAAAGAAGAAAGAAAAAAAAGAATCCCATGACCTTCTTATAACTCAGGTCACATGACCCTTGTGAAACCAATACCATCCCTTTTTACCTGAAAGGAGGGAGTTCCTATCTCTTAAGACACTGGAGCACACAGAACAATATGGATAGATAGATAGGTCTTGGTTAATTCCTCCATTTATAAATGCTAGATTACCCTTTTGTCAAATTGTTATTTTATTTTGCCTCTTAATTTTTTCATCAGAGGAAAACATTAAAGAGAATATAATTTTCAAAAAAAAAAAAAAGTTCAGGAAGCTAGTGAGGATACAGTACATTCCTCTGTATCTACAGATTCCATATATGCCCATTCCACAGACTGAAAAATGCTAAATAATAATCATCTGTACTAAGTGTATATAAACTTTATCTTGGCATCATTTCAAAAACAAAAGAATGTAACAACTATTCCTATTATATTGGAGGTTATAAGAAATCTACAGATTACTTTAAATATATGGAAGAACCTATGTAGATTACATGCAAATGCTTTGTTATTTCATGTAAGGAACTTGAACATCCTTGGATTTTGTTATCTGTGGAGATCCAGAATCCATCCTTATGGATGCTAAAGGACTGTTACTGAGACCCAGCTCTGCAGGATGATGGTCTGTAGAAAATTAACAATTCTGTAGGGACAGGCCAGACCAGAGGTGCAGAATCAGGAAGGGGACCATGTTTCTTCTGGTCCTTCCATGTTCTCTCCCCATCATGTTTTCTACTTTGATTTTACAAATTGAGCTCTATAACATTACCAAACAGCACAGGACAGAGCTCATTTTTCATATTTTATGGATAAGGAAAATGTGACAAAAACAAAACTGTGTATCATCAGTCATTTCATCGCTTCACAAGGGCTTGCTTTCTGGGGGGGTGGTCTGTCACTCTTGGTTGTAAATAGTAAAAATGTCAATAAGATGGGAAATTATAGCTGGGGGATTGGTGTTCTGATACTTTCTATGCTGTTTTTACTACCTGGGATGATATACCCTTTACCCCGGGCATCTTCTACTCTGATATGAAAGAATTCATATTTTAAATGGGTGAGATCAGGGACTACTCTCAGACCAGCTCAAGACCATGCCTACAGGGTATTTAAGAACTGGTTACCATATTTGCCACGTGTTTGCTCCCCTACCTTCTCAAGAGTCACCTGCTAGTTGCTGTAGAGCCCTGGCAGCCATTTTGGTGGGAAAGGCTCAACAGTCTGATAGCCCAAGGAACTCAGGAATGCTGTGTTCTGTATGAAGGTGATTAACAGTTCGACTAAATTGGAATGGAATAAATCAATCCTTCTCTTGATGGAGGGCAGGATTGAGAAAGATAGGGGTAAGGCACTGTGAAGAAGAACAAGTCAGCTACACAGAAACAGTGTAATCTTTCTCTTTGTGATATGGTTGCCGCCTGATCACATCTGGGCACAGGTGTTGTTATGGGAGGGAGATATATGTATTATTCACTCATATATTTACTTAGTTAGCATTTATTGAGCACCTATTCTAGGCCAGATATGCAAATATGGAGACTCAAAGGCAATCTTTGTTTTCCATGTATGGTGGTTTGAATAAGAACACCCCCCCCCAACATTCCCTATATGCTCATATATTTGAATGCTTAGTTACTAGGGAGTGGAACGCTTTGATAGGATTGGAAAGATTAGGAAGTGTGGCCTTGTTGGAGGAAGTGTGTCACTAGGGATGAGCTTTGAGGTTTTAAAAGCCTAAACCAGGCATTGTCATTTCTCCCCTGGCCTATGGATCAGGATGTAGCTCTTAGCTACTGCCCTGTCACCATTGTGTTGTGATGTTCCCCACCAGATGATAATGACCAACCTTCTGCAACTATAAACCAGTCCCCAACTAAAAGGAATCTTTTTGTTTTTTTTTTTTTTTTTTTTTTTGTGAGGACACCTTGGTCATGGTGTCCCTTCATAGTTCTAGAGTAGTAACTAGGACACTGTGGCTCTCATGATTCTCAGTCTAGTCAATAAGAACCAAATACTCTTAGTATCACAGTAGTCTCTCCTTGGAAGGAATGAGTGTAAGGTACGATGCAAGTTCAGGAAGGATTGGTTTATAGAGAGTCAGGAAGGCTCCTAGGGGTAGATGATGTTTGCACATTGGTATTGCTGGTCTTCTATCATAACTCACTTCTTCCCCTTTGTGGGTGTTTGAATTTGCTCTTCCTTTACTTTTCTATGCTGTTCTGCTCCTTTTGGCTGTGTGGTCCTGTGCATCTTCATACATACACACCTCTTTCTCAAAGAGGCTGCTCTGTCCCTCCTCCCAGATCTAAGGGGGACTCCTGTTATCAATTCTTTATAAATACCTAATTCCTTTTTAACACAAACATATTTTTTGTGTGCATGAATTTTTAAATACATTTTAATTTCTTGATCAGCCTTTAAGGCTGATCAGTCCTTAAAATAGACTTTTTAAACTCTGTTTCTGATATTATCTGCCACACAGAAAACATCTAGTAAATGTTAGTGGGATGTATGAATAAAATAACCCAACACAGGAGAGTTAATAAGCACTCTGGATCTCAATATCTTTATGTAAAAGTGGGACTTATACATCTATTCCATAGAGTTCCTATAGTGTGGGAGGCTGATCAACATCTTCCAAAGAAATTCATGTCCTATTCCCTGGCTCAAAATGGATAAGAGGACTCTCTGTGGGAGACTTAAGTGCAGGGTTTTGAGGTGGGGAGAATCTCCAGGGTCATCTGAGAGGGTCTCATACAAAGTGCAAATATTGTCATAGGAGGGAAGGAAGAGGGCAACCAGAGGTCAGAAAAGGTAGTGGCAGAAGCAGAGACTTGGAGATGGTATGCAGTTGGCCTTGAACACGGAAACAGGACTTTAAAAGAAGAACAGAAAGTTGGAAAAGATCTTTCTCTGGAGCCTCCAGAAGGCACATTCTTACAGATACTGGTTTGGGTTTCTTTTAGATTTCTGACCTCCAAAATTACAAGAGAAAACAGGTATACTAACTTAAGCCTCGAACTGCATAGTAATTTGTCATATCAGCAATAGGAAAATAATATGTGTAGGGGTCCAATCCAATAATACACAGGATGAGGCTTGGAAAAGCACACAGCCAGCCATCATCATTGCCTTGTGCTAGCTCACCTCTTGCTGATTCCATTTCTACACAGTGTTGTGCAAGTTCCAAGTCCTATAATAGAGAGAAATGCTTGAATAATAGACCTATGCCCCAAGGAAGGATACTTTTTCATAGGTTATAATTGCCATGGAGCTTGAAAATCTTACTGGTCTTATAGTTCTTAATTATGTTCTTATGCATATACATCAGTTTACCTACACACTTCTACCTAGCTCATTACTGCAAAGATAATTTAAAACATATATATTTGGAATGGTTTCTTCTGCATTGTCCCCTGAAAATATCCTATGAAATAGTTCATTTCCTTGGCAGTCACTTACTCCAGCTGGGAGTCATTTGCCAGCCTTCTGCAGTGATAAGTCTGGGATTTCTGGTTATTGAGTATCCTCTACCGCCGCTGATATAATAAGCCAATCAAGCTGAATTAATAAATCCAAGTTTAATAAACAGAGCTAAGCAACTCATTGGTGACTCTTGAGAGAGTAGGGGAGCAGTCATGTAGCAAATATGGCAACCAGGTCTTAAATAGCCTGTAGGCATGATCTTGAGCAGCCCTAAGGGAGGCACTGATTCTTGTGAGGCTTTCTGAGGGGAGGGGCAGCTGCTTGGTGGGTTATCTGAGGGGGTACAGTCTGGGATGGGAGAAGTGAGACCTACCCACCACAACAGAATTAAAGCCTCTTCTATCATCTGAATGCACCTCTAGTCCTGCCAATGATCTTTCTTCTAACTCTCTAGGGTTACAGATTGGGTTTTCTGGAATGTGTCTGCTCTGAAATTCAGGAAGGACCAGGGACTTCTAAGCCAGGAATTAGTGTTTAAATGACAATAGAAAGACAAAAAAAAAAAAAAAAAAAAAAATGGTACTGACATTTTGCTTGCAGTTTCTTTTTTGTAGAAGTGCTTTAGTGTTGGGGAGAATTCAGCTAGTCAAGTACTTTCCAGGCAAGCCTGAGAACTGAATTCAGACTCAAAGACCATGTGAAAAGCTGACTACATGGCATGCACTTGTAATCCCAGAGCTGGGAAGACAGAGCAAAGGTGGAGCCTTGGAATTCTCTAGCCAGCTATCCTCACTTGATCGGCAAGTTTCAGGCCAGCTAAAATTTTTTCTCAGAACATAAGATTGATGGCTCCCGAGGGACGATGCTTAAGGCTAACCTCTGACTTCTACACTCAGGTGCCTCCACATACAAGCACGTCTACATACCTGTGTTCAAAGACTGAAAACACACACACGCCAAAGTTGTTTTGGCTGGTGATTTTAGTCTATTGGATTTCAGCAGTGTTTGAAAGCTAAAGAGAGAGTTTTACCAACAAATCATGACTTTGCAATCTAAAAAAAGCACATGACTGCCCATGTGACCCTATGGTGACTTAGACCCGTATGACTCCAACTAACCTGTCTAGACAGCCCTTTCCTCTGCTCTCAAATCCTTATCTCCTGTTTCCCAGGAGCTTATGGGAGCTCTGCCTGGTTATATTGGGACAATGATAACGTCTTCATGGAGGTTTTCTCCTCCCATGAACCAATGCTGTGAATTGAGTGTTCTGCCCTTTGACAGCTTTGACTGCTAGCCTGTGTAGTGATATTTTGTATATTTAATAAAAATAGTGCAGAATATCAGAGGACAAGCCACTCATGGAGCCAAGCCATGAAGGTCAGGACCCATACCTTTAATGTCATTACTCTGGAAACAGAGATCCTGGATCTCTGTGAGTTCAAGGCCTAACAGCCAGGCAGTGGTAGCTCACACCTTTAATCCTAGGTCTAGGAGAATTGAACCAGGAAATAAGATATCTGGGTGGGGAAAGAAATATAAGGCAGGAGAAGTTCAGCCATTCTATCTGAGTGACCAGTCAGGCTGGGGACCCATGAAGACAGGACTTACCCTGTTTGGCCTGAGAAGTTGATTGGGTGAGAATTAGCTATGGTTTGCTTCTTTTCTCTGATATTCCAGCTTTTCCCAATATTTGGCTTTATGTTTTTATTATAATACTAAATAGAATTTGTGCAATAAGCCTAGATTTCACTTTTTTGTTTGCTTGTTTTGTGAGAGAATAGGTTGCTTCTTTGGAACCAAAGAAGGATCCTACCAACTCTCTGTGGCTAGGTTTCATTGTCTGTGTAGTAGACATTATAATATAAACATGGGGGGCTGGAGAGATGGCTCAGCGGTTAAGAGCACCTTCTGCTCTTCCAGAGACCCGGGTTTGATTCCCAGCACCCACATGGCAGCTAACAACTGTCTGTAGTTCCAGTTCCAGGCAAACACCAAGGCAAATAAATAAATAAATAAAGTTTTTTTAAAAAAAAAAAGAAAAAAAATAATATAAACATGGTAGTACCATGTGGAAGATTACAAGCATTAACATGTAACTGTTTGGTATTAGTGAACCCACCTTGTCCAGATGGAAGAGCTATCTTCAGCACTTGATATATTTCTTTTAAAGGAACAACCTTGGGCAGGAGTCAACTTGTTTGGGAAGAAAAGCCTGACATTTAGTACAAGCTGTATGAACAGTATTCATCTGCATCTTACTGTGAAGGTGGTGAGCTTGGAGCCTGGGCATCTTTAGGGCAGCACCTCTATGGTATCACCTGTTTGTACTCATGATGACCACCACAGATAAGACATATATACCCATGTCAATATAGAGCACATCTATATACTTCCTATCTTACCTGATATTTTTACATTTACCTCTTACTAAACTATTAGAAGGCTATATGTAATTGACATTAGTATAGTTTAGGATAGGTTGTCCTTGATGCTCCTGAGGGGTGTCTGAGCTTCCATGCCCTCATGCTAGCAGGCCCAAACCTGTGACTTTCCTAAGTACTAGTCTAAATACCATGCTTTATATGAAATTATCCTCTAGTTAGAGCAGACACTGCCTCCTTCTCAAATGGGGCTATGTCATCTGGATGCGAATTCTTATACATGTGCACTAACTCCTTCAGTAGCTCACCAGCTCCTGATGGCCTCCCTCTAGTATGTCATAAGTCTGCTGCCTTCTCCCACCTTGACCATGGTTGTGCCAAGTTCTGTCATTCTGCCTATCATTCCTATGCTAGCCACCTCTCTGGTCTGTCCTCTGGCCTCTTCTAGAAAACTCCAAAGTGAGTCCTTGAACACTGGAGTCTGGAAACATCACATTCTGTAACCTGTATTTGTCTATATTGTCCCTTAGAAGCATCAATGGTTTTGTTCTGTGCTCTTGGGATCAAGCCTAAATCTACAGTTATTTCCCCCATCCTCAGTCATTGCCTGACTAGCTTTGTTTTTTTATGGGGGGAGCACATCTCAATTTAATTACTTCTTGGGTCTCCAAATCTAGGTTGTATTTCTTTGTTGCACAGCCTTGCAAGGACTACTTACTTTGCCTCTCTCTCTCTCTCTCTCTTTCTCTCTCTCTCTCTCTCTCTCATAATTCTCTATCATTAATGCAATTACTCAATGTTTCTCTTCATAAAAACAAGGACTCTTTGGTTTTTATTCACCCTGGGGCTTCTTTTCCTTGGCAGGTATGACCACATGCCAGGTACTCAGAATACACCCGGTAAACAGGTGAAGGAATGGAAGGAAGCATGGTGGGGAATATGTAGGTCTGACTTTTAAGTTGAGACTTTTGAACTAATCCAGGAAGCACCTGGATTCTTCAAGCTCTGGGAACCAGTAATAAGCAGTTGATCTCTAGGTAGCAAGTCAGAATTGAAAATGTCATGAAACTAGGTATAGCTTAACTTGGATGTGGGGAATCTTCTGTTTGATTATCGTAAGTGATCTTCATTAGACAGACATGCTCCAACTTTCCTAAGAACATAGATAGATTTCACTGACTACTTATGGAACAGACTCAAGTAGACAGATGACTATAGAAACCTGTGTTACTATAAATGTTGGAGCCAAGTGATTTTAACTAACAAGAAGGTGATGGATGTGATTAAGTACACGGAATTAGGGAACAGGATGTATGGAGGACATGGATTTTCTGTATTGAGATCATATACACTCCATTCAATGCTGAGATTTAACAATATTAAACAAGGGTATATATGACCAGGGTGGGTGATGGGAAAGTAATGAACACATTGAGGGGACACTCAGGGATGTAACTGGATGTGGAAAATGAAGAAAACCTATTGATTGAAGGACAGAAACTGCTGAGAATCAGAGATTCTGATGGAAGTTGATGTTTGACATGGACTGGGGTGCTAGTCTCTCACTTTTCAAGTGGTTGTCCAAAGTTCAGATTGAAGAGATTGTCCCAGACAGCTGGAACTGAAATCTGCAGCTCTCCACACAATCCCATCTAGACCAGGTTCCCAAGGAAAGCTGAGCCAATCAGGTTATTATGCTGAAATTGCTGAGCCAATTGGGCCCTTCTGTTATAATTGTAACCAATCAGGCCATTTTGTTGAAATCACTGAGCCACTCAAGCTCTTCTGTTGAATCCAGAAGAGAGAACACTGAAGAATGGTAGACTTATTTGTCAGAATCTGAGCCTGGACCAGAGTCAGCTCCCAGGCAAAGCCAAGTTAAAATAGAAGAGCAAAAACCAGAAGATTCACAGCATGTCTACAGAGGAAGACAGCAGGAGACAGAGGGAGCCAGCATTCCAAGGCCATTTGCAGCAGACACTATCCCCTGGCTTTCCAGTGCCTTGGATTCTGCTCCCAAGAGCTCTGGCTGGTTTCTCTAGGGATTAGTCTTGAAACCTCTCCTTGAGTTTGGTGACCACAAGTGGTAAGTGGTCTGTGTTCTTTAAAGTCAAAAGAATTTATAGCAGGAAATGAAAGTTTCTAGGCAGGCAACGGGACAAATGGCTTCAACTTGAACATGGGATGAACTTGGAAGGGCCAGCTTTGCTGAAGTTAGAGCCAAGAACACACCCTTAGAAGAAGCGAATAGGCATTTCATCACATTTGCGTGTAGCTAAGTCTTGTATTTATGCATATTGTTGACATTACCTGTTGGCCACATTTGAGTGAAGGGACAGCTGACCTGGAGTGAATTGACCTAATGGCCCATGGTAGACGGGCCATTTACTATTATATTAGCCTCAAGGCTGAAGTTCAAAATGGACCTTTGTAGACTTGGGGTCATGTAGTGACAGCAAATAGCTAGAAAGAGCTCTCTCTCTCTCCCTCATCCCCTCCTTGTTCCTCTCCCCCACTCCTTTTCTCTCTCTTTAAGTGGAAATCTAGACTCCTTTTTAAAGATTATTTTTACCACAAGACATATTTCTATGACAAGAGCTCAGGCTCTTGTAAAATTGCACAAGCTTCTATTTCCTCTTACACAGAGTCTCAGCCTCAGCTAAATATGGTCAGATGTTGAAGGGTGTAGTTTTGGCAATCACCTCTTTGGCCTCAGGTCACCAGCTAGTCAGCTGGTGTTTACTGAGCATCCCCTGGGTGCTCGTTTCTATAGCAGGTGTTCTGTACACTTGGCGCATATGTGTGAAGAAAACAGTTAATTGACTGCTTGGTGTGCCGTTCTGTTGGAAGAGGTCTGATGCTTTGGTGGGCATTGCCAGGGTAACGGGACCAAGAGTCTCGTCATTAATTAATACTGTAGCAGTTGCACCTAACCCCCACTAAACAGAAGAGGAAATAGGTTGGAATGATTTTCTTCTCAGGGATGAGCCGAAGAGAAATACATTGAAGAGGCTTTATTCTTTTCTAATGTTACTGGGGAAAGATGTTAAGGGGGCAATGTGGGGAAAATTGGGATGAAAATAGTTCATCTCATAACCAAGAAGAAGAGCAGCAGCACAATGATTGAATATTTCCTTTGGAGAGAAGAAAAGCACAGCATCAGGGGTTCTATCATGGGTAAATCTCTTTGGCCCAGTTAGGGTTCAGGCTCATGGAAAGTTTGGTTGTATAATTAGGACTCCTAAGGAGATTCACTTAGAAGGGTTTTCATAGACCAAGCTGGGAATTCATGAAGAAAAGCACACATGAGTATTCTGTGTAAGTATTTGTGTTGCTATGTGTAGTGCCCTTGGGTACTGTGAGATACTCTGCTATATATTTAATGAATTGCTTTTCTTTGCTTAAGTCAGTTTAAGGATTTTCTTTCTGCGTCGTTAATGAGTTTCACGTCTCAATCCACATTGCAAGTCTTAAGCAGTTATGAGCTATTTAGAATCCCATTTTGTGAGTGTGACTCTTCACCACCACCCAATGGTAATGTCTTTAAAGTGTGAGCCCCCAAACAAGGGATAAAACAGCCTGGAAACCAAGAGATAATAACCCGGCAGCTGTTTCTTAAGCCAGTTGCCCCAAATTCTGAAACCAAAGGAATTATTTTCTTGAAGGCACCAAAAGAGCATTTATTTGTGCCAGACTCACTCAATTTCAGGTGTAAGGGAAATTTGGAGAAATGAATTATTCATCATTGGTCCTGTCCTGGCTTCACTTCCTACAGTCTACTCTGATGGTTCTAGATCGCAATTCTACACACAATCCTGGAGAATTATTTACTCCAGTCTTAGTACCTTCTTTCTGGCTAAATGAAACCAGCAAAATAAGACCTTGTTAGAACTGAAATGATCCTTGAGGTGCATAAGTACTTAAACATCAAGAAGGGATATAAGTGATGCTGTAGTTTGAGGTTATAACTGCTGCTAGATTTGTGTTTGTGGGAAATATTTATTGACTACCTTGGTGTCCGTCAGTTGACATGTACTACTATCTCCTTCTGTATCGAAAGAATAAACTCCATTCAAAAGATGAGGGAACTGAGCTGAAAAGAGATTAAATACTTTGCTGGGCCAAAATAGTTTCTGTCTTTGAAAAACACTGAAAATTAGTTCGATTGATAAAGTAGGAGCAGAACATTAAAAGGGATTTTTATAACCAGGCTAAGTTTCCAGAGGTGATTCTTACACTGGACTATAAAACTGCTATGATTGGTAGAATGCAAACCAGAGCTCTAGCTGCAAGAGAGGCTGAAAGGGTTAGCTTTCTCAACTCTGCTGAGTGAGGTAGCTTCAGTCTCACACCAAGGGGTGAGTTTTCTGAGGGACAAAAAATGCCTCAACTGTAGGCAGTCAAACAAGAGTCACGAGTTCACCAGAGCTGCTGAAGTTGCTGTTTCTGGTGATGGATAAAGTTACTAATGTGTTATCTAAAATGCTGTGAGATGGTCTTTCTATACACTGTGTAAATATGTGTTGCTACCATTGAAGAATAAAGAAGCTATTTTAGCCTATGGTAATACAAGATGCAACCAGGTGGGAAATCCAAGTGAGACAGGAAGAAGAAACGTAGGGGTGGGAAAGTCATGGCTGAGCTGCCCAAGAAGCAAGATGAGAAAGTACCTGTAAGCCACCTGCCACATGACAATACATAGATTTATAGAAATGGGTTGACTTAAGATGCAAGAGCTAGCAAGTAAGAAGCCTGAGCTGTAGGCCAAGTCATTTGTAATTAGTATAAGCCTCTGGGTAATTCTTTTATAGGTAGCTGTGGGACCTCAGGTGGGAGAGATTGGTCCATATCACGGGGCTAGGTGGGACCAAGAAACATCCAGCTACACCGAAACTACCTCTTTCTATTGCCTTTCATGAGAGCACCGAGGTGCAAGGGAATTCTTGCTTTAAAACACTCAGTGAACAAAGACAGTGTCAAGTATTTCCAGGTTGTCTGTCTACCAGGTTGTTAAGTGGTAGAGAATCATAAAGGTGCAAAGGGTGTGCCAGGTAACAGCGTGGACACCATCATGGAACCTGAATAATGGCAGTGGGTAATGAGGTGTGATGGTTCCTGTAGACTGTCAACTTGATAGGGTCTAGAATCACCTAGAAGATCAACCTCTGGGCCTGTCTGGGTGTGAGGGGTTTTCCGGATAAGGCTAACTGGACTGAGAAGATTCCTCCTGAGTGTGGCGTACACTGTTTCATGGGCTCCATGGGCTGAGGTCCCTGACTGGAAAACAGAGGAGGATGTGGGCGAAGTCCAGCATTTTTTCTCTCTGCCTCCTGACTGCAGGTACATTGTGATCTTCCATCTCACATTTCTGCCACCCTGCCTTCCCTGCCACAGTGAACTAGACCCTTATCCCGGGAGTCAGAGTCCACTCCTAGTCCCCTGAACTGCTCTTGCCTGGCAATCTTGACATAGCAACAAGAAAAGTCATGTCATAGTCCACGGTGAATCCTATCAGGTGTTCCACATGCATTCTAAATCCTGATTGCAACCCTGTAATATCAGATCCCCAAGGCCACTTCTTCCCAAAATAGCATGAGCAGGCTCAGAAGGACATGTCTGAGCCACATTCAGTAAGAGGCAACTCCTAACCTAGAGCTTGAGATCCACCCAACCAACTCCAAATTGAGAGAAGAATAATCCAGTTGCTTGATGAAATCTCACAGGCAGAAGTGAGGCTGGGGCAGGAACACACAGCCTTCTCACTAGGACATGGGGCTTCAGCATCACATGGGGCTTTAGTGATCCCATAACCTTTGTGTTCCCTTTGCTGCCTTGTGAAGTATTTGCTGGTGTTTCTTGCTTTTATTCTTCTGAACGCTTTTTGTTTGCTCTGGGTTTTTAAAGCTCATCCATTTTTTGCTCAGTCTTTGTGCTCACACAATGGCCATCTTAGCTGATTCCTGTAAGGAAGATGTTACAGGGCTTACAGGACCCAGAAGTACCGCCTCCAAAAGCTGGCCGAAAGAACAAGGCCTTGGCCAGTTGACCTGAAGGGTCTGACTTCTCATGATGAAACTGCTCCTTAGAATATGTGACATCCTTCCTTCACTGGAGAGAGAAAGCCTTGGATTGTAGCTTTCATCTACGGAACTGCTGGGCTATCTCAAGTTGATCAGTTGCCCTTTCTGCTAGGGAGGCTTTCCTTTGCAGCATTGATTAGCTTCTTAATGATAGCAAAGAACTATGAAAGAAGGAAACTACTCAGGGAGCATAATCACTGTGGCTTGGAGGATGACAGAGACATTGAGCACAGTGCCTTCCAACTAGTCCTGTAAGCCAGGAAAGATACAATATTCTGGAAGAGTCTCTAGTAGTTAGAAGGAAAGGGAAGAAGAAAAAAGAAGAGGAGAATAAGGAGGGATAGGAAGAGGGAGGAGAGGAGAGGCAGGGAGAGGAAGAGAGGCGGGGATGGAGGGAAAAAGAAAGAAAAGAAATAGAGATTTTTTTTCTTTCCTGCCTTCCCCCACTATTCATGTTCTACCTACCATTAGCTTAGTAGTTTTTGAATTGCTCCTTAATAGGTATGTTGTCCCTACATGTTCTGGCTAGTTTTATGTCAACTTGACACAAGCTAGAGTCCTCAGAGATGACGAAACCTCAACTGAGAAAATGCTTCAATAAGATCAGGCTGTAGACACACCTGTATGACATTTTCCTAATTAGCCATACATGGGGGAGGGCTCAGCCCATTGTGGGTGGTGCCACTCCTGGGCTGCTGATCCTGGGTTCTGTAAGTGAGCAGGCTGAGAGGGCCATGATGAAGCCAGTGAGCAGCTCTATTACTTGGTCTCTGCGTCAAGAGCTCCTGCCTCTAGGTCCCTGTCCTGTTTGAGTTACTGTTCTGACTTCCTTTGATGATGAACAGTGATTCCATATAAGCTACACAGACCCTCTCCTCTCCAAGTTTCTTTGGTCATGGTGTTTTATTATAGCAATAGTAACTCTAACTAAGACAGCACACAAGGGGCTAAGTATTATTGTTGTATTAGCATCCAAGGGGCATTTCCACTCAGCTTCTGCAAATGGAATTTCATGCCACACCAACCACCCACTTCTCATACACACCAGCACACCAGTGCAAACTTCAGAGTCTTTTGCTATACCCTAGTGATCGCTTTGTCTTTGCAAGACCGAAAACCTACCAGTCGTCAAGGATTTTAATTATTTATTTTTAATTACACAAGCAGTAGTAAAAAAAATTATACAATACATATAAAATGAAAATCCCCTCAGGTGAAGAATCTTAAATAGCTCTGGTCTTAGAATGGCAGTTCTCAGCTCTGCTACGGGTCAGTTTTTTTTTTTTTTAACCAATAAGTAATCACCTTTTATTTACCTAAGATTACATGTATGAATAGATATATTAAAGTTTGGTGTGTGTTGTGTTGGAGGATGTCATTAATCTTAGGGAATGTTAACTGTTCTGAGTTGCTTGGGGTTATTGTTTGGTTAGGTGTGTCCAACCTTCAGCCCTGAGGCTGCATGCTTCCCAGATTACCTATGAATACAGCTTGATATCTTCATAGATGACAACATAATGTTGCAATATCAGGTTGGACACCTGTGGTTTAGGTTCACTGTGGTTTAAGTAAATATCCCCCAAAGGCTCGGGCATTCAAGTCCTGGCCCTCAGGATGGTTAGGAGGTGTTAGAAGCCTTTGAAGATGATAAAAGTGGTCAGGCTGCTGGGTGAATTTGTTTGGAGGAGATAGTGGACTCTTAGCTTCTCTCCTTCCCTCTCTTTTTCTCCTAGGATATGAGGCATGTGTTTCTGCTTTGCCCCATGTTCTTGCCATGGTATACTACTTCATCACAGATCCAAAGAATTGGAATCAATCACAGGCTGAAGCTTTCCAAACCATGAGTTTACACCCACTCATTGTCATTAGAAGTTAGTTGCTTCAGGTGTTCATAATAGTAATATATAATACATAATAAAGCTAACATAAGTACTGTGTATGAAGATGTCTGTCATTTACCTTTAATGGTTTAACAGTTGCATAGAGATGCTTGAGCGTCACTAAAAGCTAACTTTTAAAAGCTAACCTCTTTAAAATCTGAGTTATTGGTATATGTGTGTTGAAGGTACTATGAATATATTTTCTATACATGTTTACATTAATTTTATAATCAAATGGCCAGTAATACAAGTTCTTCAGGTGATTCTGAATCTTCTTTCTTTCTTTCCTTTTTTCCCCTCCCTCTCATCCTTTGTTTTTCTTTTCCTTTGGTATTTTGGTCTTTTCAGGGCAGGGTTTCTCTATGTAACCCTGGCTGTTCTGGAATTTACTCTGTAGGTCAGGCTGACCTGCCCGCCTTTGCCTCCCAAGTACTGAGATTCAAGGTGTTCATCACCATGCTTGGCAATTCTGTGGGGTTTTATTTTTGTTTGTTTGTTTGTTTTTAGTGGTTAAAGATCATTAATGTAGAGCTGATAGTGTCTGTGAGCTCTTTTTCTTCTCTTCCTTGGTGTTTTATAGAATTGGAGCACCCTTTCCTTAACAATACTCGTGAGGCTTTCGTTCTCTTTGTCTACCTTGCCTATCTGAGTTGTCTGTCAGACCAAAATACAGAAAGAGTGGGCCGTCCTAGCCGTTCTAGGCAGGCCTACAGGTGGCATCCAGTTGACTTGAAGGCATCTAGTGAACCAGTGGTTTCCAAATTTGTGTACCTAGAAAATCCACCTGTAAGCTTTCAGCAGGCAAGTAAGGTGCAGACAGGTGTGAGGAGCAGGCAGGTGTGAGGAGCAGGCAGGTGTGAGGAGCAGGCAGATGTGAGGTACAGGCAGGTGTGTGAGGTGCAGACAGGTGTGAGGAGCAGGCAGGTGTGAGGTGCAGGCAGGTGTGTGAGGTGCAGACAGGTGTGAGGTACAGGCAGGTGTGAGGTACAGGCAGGTGTGTGAGGTGCAGGCAGATGTGAGGTACAGGCAGGTGTGTGAGGTGCAGACAGGTGTGAGTTACAGGCAGGTGTGAGTTACAGGCAGGTGTGAGGTATAGGCAGGTGGGAGGTACAGGCAGGTGTGTGAGGTGCAGGCAGGTGTGTGAGGTGCAGGCAGATGTGAGGTACAGGCAGGTGTGTGAGGTGCAGACAGGTGTGAGTTACAGGCAGGTGTGAGTTACAGGCAGGTGTGAGGTACAGGCAGGTGAGGTAGAAATGGATGACTTTTAACACAGAATTCCCTAATTCCAATGGACATCCAGGTTTGAAATCTTTGTTTTCAAATCTCAGTGGCAGAGAGACAAGATCATAGGTGAAAGTCCTGCTTTCAGAGCTATTTAACTTCGTATGAAGAAAAGCTTTGCTTTTAAGTGACATTCTCTATACTTTATATCATTTGTGCCATTTCAAAATAAGAGCTCAAGAGAGAGAAAGTAAATAAATCTGGGCAATTTACTAATAAACAAACATACATACACACACACACACACACACACACACAAACACACACACATCCCACCACCACGTTGTTTTTTAAATATTTTGTATGAATAACTGGCATGTTCTCTTGTAGAGGTGGTTATATTTATTGATGAGTGAGAAAGACTTTAATCTTCCTCCCTTATTACAAATGTATCAACCACTTCAAGAATTTTGGATGAAAAGGTAAAAATGTTTTGTCAGCATCAAAATGAGTGATGTTTTTTAATGAGGAACTCTTGATGAACACTTACAAGGCAATTTGAAAGGGAGAAACAGAAGAGAAATACCTGACTCATAGCACCCAACTACCTTTATCGTTACCACTTGCCAGGGCTTTGCAGGCCTGAAACAGCTCTTAGGCTGAGCTGAGTTTCTGCTGCAGAAGTCAGCAGGATCCTTCACTGGCTTACCATAAAACAGCCCCCCCACCCCGTTCTTATGTAATACATCTTTGCAGCTTAAACCTTTAATTAACCAGAGATGTCATCAAGAAAAGTTTGCCAAGGAAGAGGATGCCTGGTTTAATTAAAAAGATCTTTAATAGTTATTAAGGAAATCAATTTGGAATTCAGGCCTAGGAGCAGAGAGGGGGAGAGGAATCAGTGAGAGGAACTTACCCATCTCTCTGGGTAATGGATTTTAACCCTATGATCTGCGCTGCTTCAAAATCCCCCAGGCTGGAGGTCCAGCGCCTGGAGAGAGAAGCTTGTCACTCATCATTTTAGCATCTGCATCCCAGATCTGAGAGGCAGTTCTGTCTTAATAAGGGAGAAAGGCTAACCTTTCTGGGATGCAGGAATCCTGGCAATCAAAAGAAATGGGAAACCTTTATAAATTGAAAATCTCCTACCTCATAAGTATAAACGATTTCTTTTTCCCAAAGAGATGCATTATTTCCCCCCGAGGGATTGTGCTTGGACTGTACATCAGGCTTCTTTTCCATTACTGTTCAAACTGGTCTTTGTCGGATCAAGCCAGAGAAGGGGATTTGCCTCTTTTGTGCACAAGAGAAATAGTATTTTTGCTTGTCTCATGGAAATGATGACATAAAAGGTGAGATAGCTCAGGGATAGGTGAAATAAATTGTCTGCGTAAAAAAACTACAACAGGGGGATGATAATATCAATTTCTGATGAAGTGCAGTTAAGTTCAAATGCTAAAAGCACTTCTCAAATAATCTATGTTTAATTAATATTTGTACTGCACTTAGCAAGTGAAATGGAAGACAGGTGCAGATGTGTCTGTCGGGATGTAGCTAATTTTCAATTGGACCAATGTACCTCTGTGTAGTAGTCATACTGTCATCCACCCAACAGAGACATGAGGAGGGACCAGGTTTTTAATGAACAAGTTTTTGTTCCAATTGCCAGCTTATATTTTCTGAGAGAGCTGGGGAGACTATTTATTTAGACGCCTCAGAGCAGACTGCTCAGAGTCCGGGTTTATAGAATTTTTGGGTTTTTGTGGATTATCTGGAATCTTCTGAATTCGGTGGCTTTCTCATCTCCATTCCCAGAAATGTCTCAGCTCTCTGTTCCTCTTGGCCTATCACACCTAGGGAAAAGGTCCCTTTGGAACATGGTGTATAGTGATAAGGGCTAAGAACTATAGCAGAGTAGTTATGGGATAGTCCAAACCTGACCTTGAACACATTGTCTCAATGCTGGCTGATCATGCTGATTTTCTGGGCTATAATTTCTTTAACTACAAACAGGAGAGTGCTGAACTAAATGGATCTCCAAGGCCCTCATTGGACCTTATGATTCTGATCCATTTCCTCTTCTCCTACTTAAATCTCTAAGGTAGGAGACAATGTCCAGGAACATTTGCTTGTGGCCACATACAGTTTGCAATCTGGCAAGCAGCAGGCTTGATCCATATTATGTACCTGTTTTGTTTACTCCATCCATTTTTTCCACTGTTTGTGTTTTTTTTTTTTTTTTTTCTGGTAAGGGGAGGGATTATTGAGAGAGCTACCCACAGTTAAGATCCCCCTGGAGACTTCATGACTTTACATCACCATCTAGACATTTGTTTCTGTTGATAATCTGGAAAGCTATTGCTATAGCTGATTTGTGTTGGTGATGATCGAGTGTAGGGAATCACTGCTGGACTTCCATGACCTCCCCCACCCCATTTCCTTCTGCAGTGTTCATTGTGCCATACACCCCAACGGTCCCTACTTCTGTTTTCATCACGCTTACACCACTATATTCCTTGACTTCCTCTCATTCATCCAACCTATGACTCTCATGGCTTACATAGGCATTTGGACCACAGGGAGAGGTGGTGGTGAGGATGAATAGAATCTGGGTTCGGAAACTCTTTGTTCTCTGAAGGAACCCAGGTGCTTCCTGAGATCTGTGAGCTACCATGTATGTGAAACGTCTCAGTCATGTGCATGAGACCAGAAAATGCTCTGACATCATGATATGTGCAACCTCATGCAAAGCCAGCTTGATTTGAATACATTGTCAATAATAATAGTCCTGTGTGACTATTTAGGGCATCTCAAACTCAGTATATGTGTGTGTGTATAACAATTTGAAGAGCAAGGACCCATGTTCTTAAGCAATTTGTCTTTGAGAAACATCACTGGAAATTCTCCTGTTAGTTATCAAATTTATTATCTCTACCAGACATGTCTGGAGCATCAGAGGGATCATGGTTGACAATTGTGTCAGATATTTGAGTAGAAGAAACCCAAACTGAGGCATTAAGGTTACTCTTCTCAGTTAGCGACACCTGCCATTGGCCTCTGGTAGTTGCCCTAATTTTGTGGCTACCCACTCTTGGCACCTCTTTGATTTGAGAGGCCTATATAACTCAGGTACTCCTAAGACTTAGCTTTTCTGTTCACGTTGACTGTAGGAGCATGCATACAAGGTGAAGCCTACCAATAAAGATGATCGGATGTGACAATCATATAGAAAGCAGCTGGAATCCAGGGCATGACAACTGTTATTGGGTTCCCCTATTCTTCAGACTATGCTTCTCTCTGTCAAAGTCCTCACTACCTAATTTGAGTTAAAGATTTTTCTCCTTTATTTTATTTTATTTTATTTTATTTTATTAAGCTGAGTCACTCCTTCACATTCACGCTAGCAAGAACATCACATTTTCTATGCAAAACATGAGGGAGTGGCCACCATCATCGATGATCAAACCAGTTTCTACAATCAGCTAAGACCTACCATTGTAGCAGTTGTAAATTTTTATGTTTGGCATTTGAATAAGGAACAAAGAAAGTTTGGGGGTATTTCAAAATAATGAAAAAGCAGGCTTTTGAAATGCAAAAATCTAAATCTCTCTCAAGGAAACAAATTATACCATAGTGCATAAGAAAATAAAAAGGTGGAGGGAAGGGCTGAGGTAGTGGGAACATAAAAGTGAAATGTTTAGTAGATAAAGATTCAGAGAGGTTGACCATCAGGTGCCTTAGCCCTTAGACAGAACCACCCATGTACTCCTCAAAGATGAGAGGAAAAGCCACCTGGCTTTTATTCCCCTGACAAAATGTATCAGTGTGGCAGAAAGGGTAAGCATAGGGTTGATAATAGCTTGTTCTCCTTTACATCCAGCCCAGATCATTCCATTGCTCACTGCAGAAAAAAGCCCTGGTAGGAGACCCAAGACATGATTTTGACAGGATCTATGGTAGAGAGAAGAAACAAGGCAGAGGCAGGCAGAGGGGGTTGATGCATTATTTACAGCAGAAAACTTGAACGGGGTCCACTGCAGGGGTTAGCTCAAAGACTTGTGCCTGTAGGGCTGTGGAATAAAGATGCACATCTTTGAATTCTCCCTATCACTCTTTTTTCCCCCCTCCGCTATTGGGGAACCCTGCCAGGGCTGAAGCAGCAGGCAAGCCTCTCATCTTACTGTGCTACCATCTGCCATGCCCCTGATCACCTTTCCCCCTGGCCTAGAAGACAAAAACTCTTCCACAGAAAACCACCTAGCCCTAGTAGGTCAAAATTTGTGAAGCTGGCCATCAGGTCTGGTTCAGATGGCAAGATTTGCATACAGCCACATGTGCAAGAGCACACATGCACTGCCCCCCCTCCCAACTCCTTCCTGCTGGGCAGGGAGGAGGGACTGGAAGAATCTGATCCAAAAGGAACAAAGCTCACTGTGCAGTGAGCTGAAGGAGAGTGACAGGCGACAGCTAAAAGAAACGAAAGCAAAAGTGTGAAAAACCCACAGCAAGCGTCGCCAGAGAGCATATGCATCGGACTTCACAGCTTCCTCCTGTTTCCAGCTTACATTTGCTCCATATGCTGCTTTACACAGCTTTCTGGGGCCATAATGGGTTTTATTCCATAGTTTTTATACTAACATGGATGACTCACATCTGCTCCAGTACCCACTTTGGTCTCTAATGACTTTGTCTGTGAGGAGAGAACAGCTTATCCTGAACTCAGCAACAACAGGAGTGGCATAGAGAGTCCAAATCCAGGGGGAAAGGAAGGTTAGACCCCTGAATGTGTGATCTGAGGGGTTCTTTGTGAGAATGTCATGTCACATGGGGGCAAAATTGGAGCCTAGAGAAATGAACTGGCGAAAAAATTGTGTGACCAGGATTAGATCTATTTAGGCTAAATGAGAGTTCTAATTCAGAGCAGACATTTATTTTATTTTTTATGTCCTGCCAAAATCTTTTGCTCAGAGCTTTTCTTCCCTATATTGATTTTGATGAGAATACTGTAGTTTAGGTTGGTCACCAATGCCTGCTGTGGGATCAACAGAGCACTGTGTTATTTAGGCTGATGTGTGTGCATGTGTATTAGTGTGTGAGTAGATATGCACATATCTACTTGATAACCTTGTATCAAGGATAACCTTGAGTGTTATTCTCAGGTATCATCCATCTTGTGTTTTTAAGACAGGGTCTCTCACTGGCCCGGAACTCACTAAGCAGACTAGGGTAGCTGGCTGTTAACCCTTAGGGCCCTATCCCTGGCTCTGGGTTTAAGTACAGTTCCTCCTCCTCCTCCTCCTCCTCCTCCTCCTCCTCCTCCCCCTCTTCCTCCTCTTCCTCTCCTTTTTAAAAGTGAGTTCTGGCAACTGGCTTCCAAAGCTTGCGCTTACAAAGCAAACACTTTGCAGACAGAGCTATTGCCACATCCCCAGCCTGGTTATTAAACAATTTAAAATATCTGTTCAAGCTTGGGGACCTCTTCATATGTTGGATTTCAGGAGAGATCTACAGTGCCCTGCATGGAGATTGGTCTGCCTTCCAAAAGTTTGAAGACTCACCTGTAATCTATCCCAATTATGGCACTTATTGACCTGACAACCTAGACCAATATGTCCTTTGGTTGGATCAGGTAATGGCACTTAGCAAAATTGGATGCTTTAAAAAAATCTTTCAAGGCCCAGGAACTCTTCTCCATGAGAGAAAGACAAAAAAATGATTTAAGAGCAAGCGCCTTAGAAGAAAAATCTCCAGTCTCCCCATACTACAGGCCTTCATGTGGAGTCGTCTCACTCCAGAGCCTCGGTTTCCCCATATACCAAGCAGTCTGAATGAAGCTCCTCAGCATCAGGCAGTGTGGGGCTGTACTATCTCAAGAGCTTGGCGGTGGTGTTGTGTAACTGTCTGCCATCTGTTACTCAGAAGCAGCATCACAAAGCGCTGAGCAATGGACTCTGGTGCTGCTGCTGCTGTTGCTGCTGAGCCTGCTTGGAGCATTCAGCAGCTCCACATCTTGCTTGAGGGTGGGGGTGGGTCCCCTGCAGAGCCAACATAGAACACTTGGTGGGCTCAGGACCAGGGGCCTAGAGTGAGGCTCCTGGAAAAGGTCTGGGGAGCTCAGAAGGCTGCAGTAGTGGGTGCTTTGCCACTTTTCACCCCTCAATGGCAGTTATTTACCCAAGCCTTTGTCTGCCTGGAGCATCAACTGGAGCGTATTCTCAACCTTTCAGAGGCTAGGAGTCCAACAAAGACAAGTGTGGGACATCAGCAGTCAGCAGGAGTCTGTATGGTGCTCAGCAAACTCAGCTGCATCTGGAAATGGGCTGGCAAACCTTTTCTGGCTGTTTGGTTTCCACAGCTGTTTCTAACCCCAAATTTCTTACCTCCATCCAGCCTCTTACCTCTGGGACTCTCTAGGGCTTTGGGGCAGGACTGTCTTATGGCTGAAAAACAAGGCACCAAATACTGGAGACTTTGTGTGAACTCCTCTGTTTCTGAGCACGTGTCTTGAGGGCTTCTAGGATTGGAGGAGGTATTCTGGAGAGCTGCATCCCTGCAGTCAAGGTGTGGGCGCTGCCCCTATACCAAGCTCAGGCTCTTGGATGAAGATGCAACTGTATTACTTGCTGCGTCATTCATACCTGAAGAAACTTGGAACCAGCCTACCTCTAACTAAAACTGCATGGCTCCATGGCCACGGCCCTTTCTCTCTGAACTCGGAGGGAAGACAGACAGATAGATGCCTAACATTCAGAGTTCACAGCCGTTTTAAGATGAGGAATCTAAAAGGAAAGGGATAAGATGCAGTTGTGATGATTTGCACTGTTGGTATGGCTAGGCTAGGTTAGGAACCATCTCTATTACAGAGATCTGGTTATAATTCCAGCCTTCCTGAAACCTGTGCAGAATGTGGATTCAGAATTTCTCCTGTCTCTAAATCCAAATGACTTTAGTCTGTAACTGGAGGGCATATTCTTTAAAAGCAGTTGGGAAAGAAATTTTTGAAAGATTACTTCTGTGTGCCTAGTGCTAGCGCTCCCATGGCCACCGGGGGCCACTTCCTCACGGCTCTCTGTAGTTGCCTTAACTTTAGGCCCCCTCTCCAGAAAGCCTCGATGTTTTACAAGGAGAGAAAACTCCCCAGGGATATAATTTTGCCTTAATTTTTAAAAGGACATCTTTCAAGTTAAATTTAGACAGGCGCAGTTTTCCATTAAGCAGAGAAAGTTGCCAGACACCTGCTCAAAGGCAAAGAAATGCCCTGGGGAGATGGTTGAACTCGACCTTGGCCCTGAATGGCCAAACATGTGAGCTTGGACCTGAGGCAGCATTTGGGTCAGCCCCACTATCTCAGGGTTGGTTCAGGGCTAGGGGATCCTGATTGCGAGAGCCACGTGTAGCACCCCGCAGCGAACGGGTGCTTCACCTGGCGCGGATTGGTCAGGTCCTTAAGTATCAGCTTGCAGCAGGTGTAGCCAACATTCCCGTAACCTGTCCCCGCCCCATCCCGCCCGGCACGGCCCCAGCCCGGGAGGCATCCAAGGTCTCTCAACAGCACGATGCTACTCGGTCGGCGGGAGGCGGTAGCGCCCCCTCTCAGAGCCGGGTTCGCTCCCGCCCCGCTCTCCCTAGGAGTCAGTCTGTCTGTCGGGCCCGCCCTCCCTCCGCGCTCCCCCCTCCTCGTGCTCCACCGGGGGTGCCGGGCACACACAGCCTCGGATTCCACCTTCGCGGCTGCTCCAGTCAGTTTCCCCCGCGGCGGCCGCGGGCAAAGGCAGCTGCGGCGAGCAGCAGCATCTCGGAGGGCATCGCGGCTCTCTGGCTGGAGCGGGCGCCCGACTGAGCTACCCCTCGCCCCTTCCCGGTCTCGTCTCGAGTCTCCGGCGCCCCTCGCCGTTCGGTCCCAGACTGTGGCTTCTCTCCGAAGCGGGCGGGGCAGGATCCCACCACCCGAAATCTGGGATCCCGGGAGCAGCTTTCTTAGAGCCAGGAGCTCGGCGACTCCTGCCCCGCCGCCCCTGACCGCCTGGGGGTGCCCCAGGGACGCGTCGCCGCCGAGAGGAGCAGGCAGAGGGGACCATGCGGCGACTGACTCGCCGCCTGGCGCTGCCCATCTTCGGGGTGCTCTGGATCACCGTGCTGCTGTTCTTCTGGGTCACTAAGAGGAAGTTGGAGGTGCCGCTGGGACCCGAAGTGCAGACCCCCAAGGTATGCGGTTTGGTGGCACGCAGGGCACTGGGCACTGGCCGGGTAGGAGCGCGCGCGATCTACGCGCGGGGTTTTAGGGTTTCAAGGCAGGAGGGGTCTGGGTGCCCTGAGCAGGTAATGCGGCCGTGGAGAGGTGCTTGAAGAATTTAAGAAGCTCCGGGCGTCTCCAGATCCTTGGTGTGGGTGGTGGGCGCGCACTCTTGGACAGAGCGGGGCTCCCAACTTAAGTAGCAGTCCGGTGGCCGAGGGGGCGCTGCGGACCAGCCACCCTGGGACTGGCGGTCCGTGGGTGCCGCTGGAGGGTCACTGGAGGTTGGCTGGGAGGGAGATGCTGCCATCCAGGAGAAGTCTGGTGGATATGCGGACCTTCTTCCCTCCGCTGCCAGGCCCCAGAGGAGGAGGCTAATGACCTGGGTGCGCTGTGCTCGAGAACAAGTCGCTGGAACCTCCCTGGTCTGGACTACTAACCCCTAGTTCTGTAAACCTGTTCTTCATCCCGTTAGCTGCCTTGGAAGTTGAATGTGTTCAGAATACCAGGAAGGAACCCCTAAGACCAGAAACCTTCCTATAGGCAGGTAGTTGGGGAAATGGGAATCCAAGTGGCTTTTCTAACTCTTGTCCAGCAGTGTAGCCCAGAGGAGTGGAAGGTTCCCCCTACAGGCTCACTCCTGAGATTCGGAGTCCGTATCCTTCTTTTCCACAGCCTTGAAGAGGGGAAACAGAGCGAGGCCTCTGGGGGATTTACTGGCAGCTAAACAACCTTTATGAGTCCGAGGCAGTCTGTAGGAGCGGGAGAAGGCCTTGGAGGAGCTTGTGGTTCCTCAGGAAGACTGATGAACACCATTGTGTTGAGTAGGAGGGCATCTCATCACTGAGTACAGGAGGGGAGGTCCTACTGTGTGCTGAGTGCATAATGGGTGCTTTCTTCATAAGTAATTGTTGAATATTGCTCTTATTTCATAGATGGGGAAATAAGTCAAGAGTCTTTAAATAACTCGCCTTACTTAGATTATTCTGGATTTGAACTCCAACGTCCACATTCAGAATTTTCCCTCCTGAATCCTACAGACTTTCCTTTTAACTAAGTACACTGACACTTATGGAATCTTGCCAATGTTAGCTGATCAAAACAAGCATTTAATTAGCACCCACATACCCTGGCTATGTGTGAGGTGCCATGGGATGCAGAGGTCCCAAGTTTGCTCTGGTAGAGAGGGTGGTTTTATTCATCCGTGGTTCAGAACACACAGGATTGACAACCAAGTGGGTCCCCTGTACTGGTCGTCATGAGAACCTGGGCTTATGGGAGGAGGACACAGCAGCTGAGCTGGGAAGGATGGAGCAGAGGCCAGTAGGCAGAGGCTGTCCCAAGTACCAAATAAGTCAGGTTTGAAGGAACAAGACAGCCTGAAGTGTGCGGATGCAGGAGGACTGAGGCAGGAGCAGCTTGGATGGGTCTAGTCAGGGAGGAGCATGGACATTAGGGTGTAGGGAGAGGGTTACACAGGGAAGTCATGCTGTCGATTGTCATGTCCATCAAGCAGCCTTTGTAGTACAGGATCTATTTTCTCACTGACGCAGATCCTGACCACTGATCTGCAGAGTTTTTTCTTCTTTTTCCCTGGGTGGTTCTGCTCTGTGTGATGCAGTTAATGATGCCTGCAGGGACATGAACTTTCTCTGTTTTGTGCTGAATCTCATTACCTTAAGCTGACTTATTCTTAGTTTTTCCCCAGGGATCTGGGGAGAGATCTTTTTCTTTGGAGGTACTATTGGTCTTTACTCCCTTACAACCTTTTATCCTGGTCTGTGCTCAACACACATTTAGTGACAGCAAGCAGCTCAGTACCAGGCACTGTACTAGTTTTGGGTGCTGTTCTGATGGGTTTGTCTCTGACCTTCAGTTATGTGGATGGGGGGAAGAGTAAGCCCTGGGGAGTTCCTTGCTGTTACAGAATCATAAGTGGTGAGTGGTCTTGTATTAGGAGTCTGTCCAAGAAGCCTGTTCTTTGCCTGAACATTTTACTCCTCATTTTTGTATGTCCTTCTAAAAATCTCAATTATTTTTTAGGTCTTGAAATTTGACACATTTTATTATTAGATGTCCCTTTCCCCTTTTAGTGTTCTTCTACAATGCATTTCACTTTTGTGTGTGTGTCTACATACACGTCTTGTGTATATTTTTGTATTTATTTATGGATGAACATTCCTCTGGATCTTAGTGTGTGTCTCTTAATTAGGGTTACTATTGCTGTGATGAAACACCATGATCAAAAGCTAATTGGGTAGAAAAGGGTTTATTTGCCTTATACTTTCATATCACTGTCATCATCCAAGGAAGTCAGGACAGGAGCTCAGTTAGGACCAGAACCTGGAGGCAGGAGCTGATGGAGAGGCCACAGAAGGGTGCTGTTTACTAGCTTGCCCAACCTGCTTTTTTATAGATCCCAGCCAGGACTAGCAGCCCAGAAATGGCATCACACACAATGGACTGAGCCCTTCTCCATCAATCACCAATTAAGAAAATGTCCTCCATTCTGGGTGGAGCCCCATCTTTTGGAGGCATGTTCTCAGCTGAGGTCCCTTCTTCTCAGATGACTTTAGTTTGTATCAAGTTGACATAAAACTTATCTTTTCACAGTGTGTACCTCAGGAAAGATGAGACCAGAACAGTCATGTGTCCTATGATTGGTATGAACAGAAACTTTGTATGATATGACAAAAGGAACACAGTATTCTCCCTCAAGTTGACTGCATGCTAGAGTTACCTGGAGAACTGGCCTGGCATAGAGATTCTTGAGTTTATTATGGAGATAATGATCCTGTTGGTTTGGGAGAAGGTTCTAGAATTAGTACTTCTGCAAATGTGTTACGTGGCTATAAATCAGTGCTTGAGAAATAGATGAAGGATGCCAAGACTGTTGTTTTGTTGCTTTGTGTGAACATGGCCATATGAGTTGTCTTCTTCATGAGTGAGATCATAACTGTGAGCCTTTGCACACAGGAAGCAGTAATCCTAGCACAGTGCTTTTCCAGCTTACAGACTCTGTTTCCCGTATTAGCTCATTTAATCTTTCCAGAAGCCAGCAAGAAAGCTAATACTTTCTAGATGAGATTAAATTATGATATTTGGGTAGAGATAAAAAGGCCTTTCAAGGACAGCTTTAGTACAACACTAGGATGAGGAATGTTCCGGGGACTGCTCACCTCGTGTTTCTTTCTCTCTTTTAAATTGGACGGATAGCCTTAGTCACCACCGCTTGTGGATGATGCAGCAAGGTTGGAGGTGTGTATAGTGTGAACTCATCTACTTTTTAGAGCTTCTCTATTCGTGGAAAATTTCTGTCTCTCTGTCTCTGTCTCTCTGTCTCTGTCTCTGTCTCTGTCTCTCTCTGTGTGTGTTTGTGTGTGTGTGTGTGTGTGTGTGTGTGTGAGAGAGAGAGAGAGAGAGAGAGAGAGAGAGAGAGAGAGAGAGAGAGCAAGCGCACATGTATGGCTCCTCTCCTCTCACCTTGTTTGAGAAGGGAGGTTTCCTTTGCTGTTTTTCTGTTGAATAGACCAGGTTAGCTGGGATAAGAGGTCAGAACTTTCTTACATCTCTGCTTGTCTTCTTGATGAAGGAGCCCTGGGATTTAAGACATGGGTCATCTGTTGTGGCCTGCTTTTTTGTGCATATAAACTTAGATCCTCAGACTTTCAAGGAAAGTGCTTTACCCATCTAGCCATAGCCATTAGCCTGACCTTGTTTTCTTGACAGTAAAAATACAGTGGGTACATTTGTCTACCATGGAAAAAACTTAGATTTTTGAATAAGTTCAGTATACTAAGCATTTCATTATGCAATCATGGGGGAAGCCTTTGCCTGGATATGCAAAAACCTAGGGGAAACTTTCCTCTTGCAGAGGTTTCTCTCCTCTGCAAGTGTAGGGGTAGAATGACATCTTTCCTCCTTATACAGTTGTGATCCACACTCATAAAGCAAAAGACAAGTTAACAAGAGAAAAGCAAAACAAATTCAGTTGATTGTAGTTTTACATGCTACAGAAACCTTCAGATTGAAGACCCAAAGGCCCAGTGTCAAAGACACCAATTACCTAGTGGAGAATAGATAGGTGTAGAGGATGTACCACTGGGAAAAAAGGGGCACTTTCCAAAGCAAGTAAATGGGCAGGGAAGCAGCGAAGATCCTTTAGACCCATCTGAGCAGCATTCTTTCTTCCTGGGTGTGGGCAGGACCCTTTATGGAATGAAGGGCTTATATTTATTATCAGCTGAGTTAGGTCAGAGAATTTCAAGCCTTCTCAGAGTGTGTTAGATTAATCTTTTGAGGTTTTATGGCTTGCTTTGGGTAAAGAGAAGTCTTAGTATTATTTGGCTCACCCTAGGGAAGAGAAATTCTCTAAATTCTATGCCTTGTCCTTGGCAGATAACTAAGACCAGGAAACAGGAGGAAATGCTTATGGAGAGACCTTGCTTCTGAGACCTTTACTTTGAGATATTTTTTAAAAGCTCTAATACCAGCATGCTGATGAGGGTCAGCTTATTTCTAAAGCAAAATCAGTGGACTTCGTTCCTTTGCATCTTCAGCGAAGTTGAGAATGATGTAGTTGTGGGAGAGAACTGCTGACTTGGAGACTGCCCAACTATTAGACTCTGGTCATAGGCTTTCAGGTCCTTGTCGGCCTTTCCTCACTGTGCTGTGAAATGTCCCTGTCGTCCCAGCAGTGATGTCTTCACAGCAGGCCTGATATAACCCTCCACTCAGTGCGTCATAGCCTGATGTGGACAAGGACATGATGTGCTGCAGTCCCGGTTAAATAAAGTAATTGGATATTTTTCTTAGTTTCATGAAAGGATGGTTCTAGGAGCTGAGTTGATAACTCAGTAAAGAGCTTGTCTGTCTGTGCTCAAGCATGAAGAGCAGAGTTCTATGCTCAACACCCACATAGACAGGGTAGTATCTCTTGTAAATTCAGCTCTACTGAGGCAGAGGCAGGATTCCCAACCTAGGCCAGGGAAAGACCTTGTCTCAAAGACCAAGGTTGGGGTTGGAGAAGTGGCTCTGATGTGAAGTATGAGGATCTGAGCCTACCTCATCAACATTTGTGTAAGAAACAAGCCAGCAATAAAGTGTGCATCTGTAATCCCAGATCTTAGGGAGAGATGGGCAGATCCGTGGTGCTCAATGTCCAGGTAGCCTAGCCAAACTGCCGTGCCCAGGCTTCAGCAATGGAGCCTGTCTCAAAATCAAAGGTGAAAAGTAACTGTGAAAGAGACCTGATGTCTCCCTTTGACTTCTATATGCATTTACATAACATCTGCACACTGTCACACAAACAAGTATCACACACACACACACACACACACACACACACACACACACCTACCTCTTATAAAAACAAGGTAGGTAGCTTCTGAGAAATTACACCTGAGGTTGACCTAGGGCTCTACACTCTTCATGTCCACACTCATGAACACACACATGCACACTCATGCACACACATGTGCATTCACACATATGCATACATATGCACTCATAAAAAAGGCTGGCTTTATTAACAGCCCAGGTAAAGATTTTTTAATTTGACTGTTTTTTTAACTTGACTATTTTTTCATATTGATTTGATTCAGTGCTGGCTCTCTACCCCCAAATTATTCATCAGCTCTCTAATTTCTAATTGGAAACCACGTGACAAGTTTGATATTTTATTCAAACTGTATTTTAATGATAAATACCATATTGCTTAAAAAGACCTGAAAAAGGTCTGTTCATTTCTTTTCTTCCCTGTCATTTGTTTGTCACTTAGAAAATTATATAATAACTGACAGATTTTTTTTCTTTTTTTAAAGGAGAAAAATTTTTTGTCTCTCATTTCCAAGAGACTAATTTTAGTCCAAAGGCCTAGTAAAAGCAAGAGTTTCAGGCCGGAGGGCAATTTTTGAGGGAGGTATTAGGAATGTAAAGCCTTTGAGTAAAGCGCCTCCAGCCTATGTAAATGTCTCTGAATGTACTAGAAATACAGCAAAATGCTATTAGAACATAGCTTGTCTTTCTGTCATATTTGCATACTACCAGCACCTTAACTATATAATAGGGTTGTCTTATTTCCCATTCATTAATTAATTTCTCCAATTAAAAAAGGAGTTACGAATTTTACTAAAGGCCACCATTAATCTCGTGACATTCGGTATAAGTGCATTGGATTCTATCCAGGAATGTTGGCCCTGACATCACCAGAGTCTATTATCAGATGCATATCTGTCCTCTTATTTACTGTGCAGGTGTCCATGCAAGGTGCTGTACCAGCTTCCCTTCTGAGGCCATTCTTGGAGCAGGGTGTTGTCTACTGATATTCCAGGGCACTGCCTGCTCCTGCTGCAGGCTTGCAAAAATGCGAAAGAGAAGGTTGGAATCTTAGAAAATAGCTTGCCTTTGCTTTCTAGAATAAGCTTCTACATTTTTAAAAAATGTACTTTATGTATTTAAGAAGTTTAACCCCTGTGCTATCATTTCATCATCTTTGTGAGAAATTTGCCCTGGCTTGTTTTTGGCCCACTCTGAATCAATCCATAAGACAAAGACTTTTGGAAAGCCCATTTGTCTGTCTGTCTGATCCTCAGAACCAAGTGTTTGTCCATGTACTGACTCCCCTTTGCTTTGCTGGTTCTCTTTACCCCAGCTCCAGGCAGGAATCTCAGTCTCAGGACTCAGGGCTTATACGTCAGAGTCATCTCTCAGTTAGCCTGGGGACTATGCACTCTATAATCTTTGTTTCTCAATAGGGCCTGGTGTTATTTTAATTTTTTTTTTAAATGAAGACCAACAGTCCAATTTCAGCCTTCTCTCCCTGGAAGCACAAGTTTCCACCTGCTCAAGTCAGGGAATTCACAGGAGCAAAGCAGGCCAGAAGTCAAATGAGCGCCTCGCTGTCTGTCCAGAAGGTGCCCTTCTGTGCTGCCTGTCCCTCCAAAACACTCAGCTGCTCACTTCTGTTCCTCAGAGGTCATTTGTAAACCAAGCAGGGACAGAATATGCCTGCTGTCTGCCTATGCCTGCAGCTCCAGGTTTCTACCAACCCTGCTTTTTTTGCTGCCCCACCATCCCACATTTCCAAGAATCTTACCCTTCATCAGGCTCTGAGGAGTTTTGTAGAGACATGTTTTGTGTGTCTTTGTTTGATTTCTAACGTTTATAGTTTTGTCACTCATCCAAAGTGTTGCAAAGTCTCTGATGTGTTTTTGGAAAATAATCTAAATTAGAGAGTAGAAATAGTTCCTCAGCTCTGCTCTTAGGGGGAGAACGTGAACCCTGCCATGGCTTCTGCACACCCACTCCAGAGACCCAGAATGATAGTCTGGCCATCTGTTTGGGGACATTCGTTTGATGTGTCCTGTGCCCTTTGCAGCTGGCAGCTGGCTCTTTCCATTGCCTGAGCTATCTTGAACTAAGTGGTGAGTTTCCCCCTTCTGCAGCCCCAGGCACTCATGAGAGCCAGGTGATAAATTCTGAGCCACCTTAGAGCTCCATTGTGTCAAAATCAGGTATGGCTTTCTTATACACTTGGCAGCCAGGGTGTCTGTTTCTGCCTTTGGTAGAGCCAGGACTAACTCAGCTTTTTCTCTGCCTGGCCCACTTGTCTCAGGTATAAACTGGGAACAGCATACCATAGCATAAATGATACCCTTTAATCCTGCCTGCAGTGAGAGACAATTCAGGTTAGTTGTGAGTAAATCTGAAGAGAGATCATATACATAATTGCGTGTGTGTGTGTGTGTGTGTGTGTGTGTGTGTGTGTGTGTGTGTGTGTGTATACATGTGAAAGCCAGAGGTGGACATCAGTGTGTCTTACTTAGTTGCTCTACATCTTTCTCTTGGAAACTGAGTCCAGCTAGACTAGCAAGCTAGCAAGCTCCCAGGAGCTTTCTGTTTCTACCCCCCTGGTGTTGAGATTACAAGGGCCTGCTCCAGTGCCTGGCTTTCCATATGGGTTCTAGGGATTCAAACTCAGGTCCTTGTGCTTGTGAGGTAAGCATTTTAATCCCTAACCTATATTACTTATCTTTTAATTATTTTGCCAGAAATGCTAGACTAACCAAAAAATAAATCAGTCTCCGAGTCTTCAGATATTGAACTGATTAAGAAAGAACCCTTTGGGATAATAAAGAATGTATGTATTCTCTCTCTCTCTCTCTCTCTCTCTCTCTCTCTCTCTCTCTCTCTCACACACACACACACACACACACACTCAATCACTTACATAGATGTATGCACACACTACTGCCCTGGGGATTTCTGTAGAAGCTCCTGAAATTTGCTGGCTCTAGTATTTTAGAATAAGTGGCCTGAAATGACCTTCTGGGGTGGCAGGCTCTGCATCTGGCAGCAGCCACTGCTATCACAGGACCTAATGAGGGCTAGGAAGCTGCTGGGGACAGAGAGGAGATGGTGAGTGTGGTGCGAGAAATGTTTCTGCCATGCATCGCCACCCAGGGTGGCCGCTTTCCTCTGGGCTTCATCACATTCTTTTACTTTTATTCTGCGCCCCCTCCTCCAAAATACTAGTTGTTTTCTAAGGTGGAGAGCTCAGGGTAATGGGTGAAATGCCCTTCCTGAGAGGTCTGAAGAAACAGTAGTGGCCCTGAGTCCCATGCTCTGCAAGAACCCTTTACTTCCCCGACAGGCTCCAAGGTCAGGGACAGTGCCACTCTGATTCTTCTGCTCTGGACACAGAGGTAGTTCTTTCTTTCTGAAGGAAGGAAGTTCAGCTCTGGGCCACTCTGAGCCATTCAGTCTTTTATCAGTAGGAGCTCCTATCTCTGGAAATAAGAGAAGTCTCAGGTAATGCCAATTTCAAGTTCAAAGCCTTTTCTGCATGCCATTTCCTGGAGACACGAACTGCCACTTAAGAAATAATAATTAAATTTTCCTCATGTCTCCTGTCTTCCTAACTGTAAGCGTTTCAGAGATCTTTCAAGGAAACACAGCCAAGCAGAGCATGCATTCATGTTCCTGCCAGTGGGCTTGAAGGCCCATGGAAAAGAGCAGCGGTCCCCACAGACTACTGGCTGAGGAGTCTGCTGTTCACACCATTTTATATCTTATTCAAGGATAGGTGGGTACAGGAACCATCTACAAGAGAGATGGGGCTAGGCCATCTTGACCACCTCATTCCACAGATCGTTTCTGCTCTCAATGGAAATGTGGGGGGGGGGGAATCCCCTTTGGTTGTCAAGGCTGAGGATTTAGGTGGCATCTTTTATTCCTCTGATGACATTCTGTCCATTTCTGATCTCTCTTTGATCCCCAACCATAGAAAGACTGGCCCAATCAATATTTATGTGCCCATCGCTTGCAGCTGCAATGTGCAGTCAATAATGGCTCCCAAATTCCTTGATGGCCATTGAAATATTCACCAGCGCCTGTATGGGAGGCCCATTGTTTCCCCAGGATCTCGGGAAGAGCAGCACATGTGATAAAAGATTAATTAAGCCTCTCAGATAATTGGCTATTAATAGATGGCCAATTGATGACTGCCAGCTGGGTGCTGAATTGACTAATGTCCTTATGGTGGGTAGGTGGTTGACTTCGGAAGAGAAACAGGCTGAAAGACCTGCCTAATTAAAGATTGAATCAAGAAAAGACAGCCAAGAGGTGGCTTCTCTGCCCCCACCCTTCTCGTGGCATTTTACAGTTTACAAAGCATTAATCTGCACGATGCTTCATTTGATTCTTACTGCACCCCTGTGAGATGGATGTTACTCCTAGTCTCGTTTTCGGAAGTTTGAGAAATCTGAGGTTACGCAGGAAGGGAACTTGGGTAAGGTTGTCTAGCCAGACTTGGCCTTGCTTGCTTTTTTGGACTACAGAGCATGTGCTATTTCTATTATGGACATGCTCAACCTCTGGTTAGATTCTTTTCCCAAAGAAAAAATAAAAAATATACCATCTCTGTGTGTGTGAGTTACCTGTGTATTCTTCATCTACATCACTTTTCGACCTACATAGGGGACCAGACACAGAAGCTAAAGAAAATACAAAATTTGTCTCTGGGGGTGGGAACTGTGGAGGGCCCAGAGATGCCCCTGTGATGAGGGTGCCCCTGTGATGAGGGAGGGTACCAGAGCTGAAGTTGCAGACTTTGTGAGAAATGGAGGGAGACTGTCCTGTACAGTCCCACCCTGAGATAGCTGTGATGATCTCATTTGGGGACCCTATGCGCTCAGAGTCACTTCTCCTCTATGCCAGCCTACAGGAAATGAATCTCTACTGCCATTCATAAAGTTGTCTCAACTCGGAATTCAGCAGGGTTGTAGAATCTAGACAAACTGTCTACCCTTACTTTGACCCCTTTCTTGATCAACATGGTCCTTAAACAATCAGAAGTAATTTCCTTCTAAGAGGAAAAAAAATGTGATTTGAACACAACCTGTTTGCAAGGTAAGGCAGGTACAGATAGATGACTCTCTGGGAAAGTGGTCTGAGAGGAGATCTAGCATCCCCTTAGTCCCTACATTCTCTGCTGCAGGGGACTCCAGCTTATGTCTACTTATAAAAAATAGATCACATTTGGCCTGCAAACCACTGGGATTCTACTTGTTAAGAATCCAAAGCTAGTCTCTCATGTTGAACATAACTGTTATGGTTGACCCATGGTTGAGGTTACTGGCTAGAAGGGGGTTGGAGCATTTTGGGGGACCTAGGGACATTCAGGTTTCTGATCTGAGTGGTAGTTTCACGGGCCTATCTACCCTATGAAAATTACTAGATACATATTCCTTCCCATCTGTTTGTTCTCCTTCTGTAGAACTGAGTGTGGCCGGAGTGTGACTTCAGGTCTTAACATCTCCTTTAGGGGGCAGAACCTAGCAGTAGTATCTATTCTTTTGATAGCTACTGTTTTCTGATCTCTGAATAAGGTAGTCTTTGGTGAAAGGTGTTAGCTTCACTTCACAGTTTCCCAAATTCTCCTTTTTGTAGACACCGAACTACTTAGCAACTGGTGTGGGAGAGGTTCCCAGTCAGTTTAAGTGTGTGCTGAATGTTCACCTATTTACTTCTGGATGAGAGGAATAAAAGATTTCTAGGGGAGCCTGAGATGGTAAAGGGCATCTAGGATCTTGAGCACTGGAAGTAGGACTTTGGCTATAGCATATATTGTGGAATATTAGTTGGAGATGCGTTACATTTGTTTATACTGTGAAACATCTGTTTAATGATGCAAAGAAGTGTTATAATCTGTTACATTTGTTTAGCTCTGTGAAGTTGTGTTCCTTTACCTGTCTAAAACACCCAATTGATCTAATAAGGAGCTGAACAGTCAATAGCTGACAGAGGAAAGGGTAGGCAAGGCTGACAGGCAGAGAAAATAAATAGGAGCAGAAATCTGTGAAGAGAGAGCAAGAAAAAATGAGAAGAGGAGAGAGGGCTCCAGGGAACAACCACCCAGCTACACTCAGCAAGCCACAAAATAAGAAATAAAGAAAGGTATATAGAATACGGAAAGGTAAAAGTCTAGAGGCAAAAGGTAAATGAAATCATTTAGTTAAGGAAAGTTGTCTAGAAACAAGCCAAGCTGAGGCCAGACATTCATAAGAAATAATGTCTCCATGTATTTATTTGGGAGCTGGGTGTTGAGATCCCCAAAGAAAAATGAGTAAAAACAACCAACTACAATAGTACAACTAGTCTGAAATGCACCTATGTTTATAGATAAAGGGTAAGGACATAATTGCAGGAGGTGCAATTGTATAGCACAATATGCCATATAGAAGATGGGTGTCTGAGAAAAAGGCAGGGAAACAACATTGGTGACCTGGCTACTGCTGGATGCTCTCTGAGTTACCACTCTGTTGTCTAAGACAGTGGGCATCATCACTTTTGTTTTCCTGAAAATCACCCAGAGTTATCCATAGTAGTATACACCTGTACTCTTAGCGCTTGGGAGGCTGAGGCAAGGGGATTCCTGTGAGTTTGAGGCCTACATAGTGAGTCCTGTGGGTATCCATTAGTGACCTCTCAAGGTCAGACTCCCATAAGCAAGCAGAGAACAGAAATGCCAAACCAGATTCTTCCAACTGCAGCACTTCACCCTTTGTTTTCCTTTCTTCTTCACCACACACCCTAGACTTCCCTCTCTTCCCTAGTCACACCAATTCTCTCTTGAAAGAAAGAACTAAGAAACAGTGGGCAGCCTTAAGTTAGCACTTCCTATATCCCAGAATTCTCCAGGTCTTGATTAGATCATGAACTTTTGTGCAAGATAGTTTTGTATCAGAAGCTCTCTCTCTTCTAGGATGAGTTACTTTCGGGCAATATTTGAGGTGAAAACTTTACAACATTTTCAAAGAGAAATATTTTGGGCTTTCATACCGCTCCAGTGCAGAGCTCCAAGAGTGGTTTTGCTCCTGGGCTTAACCTTTCAGAAAGCGAGTCTCCAAAATCTCACATTCTTGAGCATTCAAAGGTGCTTCTAAAACATCTCAGGATTGATTACAGAGGGAAGGGTGAGGGATTAGTCAACAGATGCTCAAGATACAAAGGCTGCAGTCGATGGCTTTAAAAACTCCCCAGCAT
The DNA here is from genome assembly GCA_004025045.1 of Sigmodon hispidus. Taxonomy (NCBI): domain Eukaryota; kingdom Metazoa; phylum Chordata; class Mammalia; order Rodentia; family Cricetidae; genus Sigmodon; species Sigmodon hispidus. The sequence continues at coordinate 20,397 of PVIH01003067.1, read as the reverse complement.
CACCTCTCAGAGAGGAATCGTCCTATATCTAGCATAATAACACCAATTATTTGGTTGTTTGTGCTGAGAAGTTGAAAGCTATCATGTGCCGGGAAAATACTCAGCATGGAGCAGTAATTATAGATCAGCTGACAATAGAAGACGCGGTGCTTTGACTGCTAATTAGATTATTAGCACTCAAAACAAATACCTGCTATTAACCATAAATGAGCTGTGTTTATGAGATTTTCTTCTAATTCTTTTCATACTTATTTCTTTTTATAGTGTGTTATTTCCTTTCTTCTATCTGTGCCCTGACTCCCTAGTTCCCCATCACATGAAGCATATTTTGTTTGTTGAGCCTCCATTGAATCATTTGTGTGTATGTGTGTGTGTGTGTTCCATTTCAAGTTCAAAGGGGTCTGAATGCTGGAATGTACTGTCACATGTCAGGGCCCTTGATAGAATGCAGCAGGTCATCTTAGGGGAGAAGTCAATGCCACTTTGAGGCCAGATGCGGGGCTTACCATGGGTGCAGAGCACTTGTGAAGAGGCCTGTCATAGCTAGGGGTTCTAATGCTATGAAGAGATACCATGACCACACCAACTCTTAAAAAGGAAAATGTTTAATAGGGTGGCTCACAGTTCAGAGGTTCAGTTTATTATCATCATGGTGGGACTTGGTGGCCTGCAGGCAGATATGTTGTTGGAAGAGGTATCTGAGAGCTTAGCCTCTTGCTCCAGCAAAAGGAAGTGGTCTGAGACACTGGGTATGACTTGAGCATATAATAAACCTCAAAGCCTACCTCCACAGTGATAAACTTGCTCCAACAAGGCCATACCTCCTAATAGTGCCACTCTTTCTGAGGGTCATTTTCTTTCAAACCACCACAAGATAGGAATTAGAGATTATTTTCTGAATTTCTGCTGGAGTTAATTGCCGATGAAATAATCTTGCTGCTTTTTATTTATTTATCTTTTTTGTGGTACTTGTTATTTTGGACTCAAAAATAGAGAGGGCATCTGGGTTTTTCTATGTTCCTCTACCCATCCCCACCAAATAGGACATCCTTATATACAGGTGGACATGTGAGATGTGCTCTACCTGCCCTCAGTGGTTCTTCATATTGTAGGAACAGTGGTCTGGAGGAGCCCTTGGGGACCCTTTAGGATATGTGGAGAGAGATATTGGATCTAGAAGAAGTCAATGAAGACTCCAAGTATGCTCTTAATAAATGGCCCAAGTGACTTTCAAATGTCCTGTATGAAGTGTGTAAAGGGAGACTTTTTGGGAGCTTCTAAGTTCATCAGGGGTCCATGTTGAAAGATGCTATCTCCAGGGTCTTCAGAGGATGCATAACTGCTAGGAGCTTTATCTATGTTAAGTCATTTATTCTTTACAACCATACTATGAAGTGGGCAGCCTGAGAGGCAGCTATAGACCCCAGAGTATTCTTTCATATCAGTTACTGGCTGCTACTTTCTAGACAAAATAGTATCTAAACCAGATGATGTGTTAGCTATCTTTATCTTATAAATACAGGACTTGAAGCTACTAAAGATCCAATAACTTGCCCACGGTAACAGAACTTATTAACGGGTATACCAAGATGATTGAATGATGCCAGAGCTCAGGATGTGATATCATGGCACAAATTTGTGCCCTACTTTACACACTATGTAGGCTTTCACACAGCCATGACCCACAGCAATCTTGGGCAAATTTGTAAAAGCAACTTGACTCTGTCCCAGTAAAGCTTTATTGACAATAGCATTTGAATTTCATACTATTTTCATCAAGAAATGTTCCCCCCACCCTGTGCTATCTCTTCCAATTTTAAAAATTCAGTAAATATCTTGATATACAGAACAGACAAAAACAATGGGGGGGGCGTCTAGGACTAGACTGATTTTAAGGCTGACCCAAGAGAGTGCAGAGCCCATACCAGGCCTCCATGCTGATTAGATAAACTCTACCATAGGGCTGCTCACTCAGTCTATTTCCTCTCTTGAACTTGGTTTTTCCCCTCCCCATATCCTTGCACTGGTGTTTTGCTTCTGAGATAGCAGACACTTTGGGGACAAGTGGATCCCAGAAAATGCTTCTTCAAAAAAAAAAATCACTAAAATGATTTTTAAAAGCTGCCCTAAATCCTTCCTCTCCTAATACGGGGGCCTGTGGAATAACAGGCTCCTATTTTAGTGAAGCAGCTTTAAGGATAAGATTAAACTTCAACCAGAGTTTTCTGAGCTAACAGAAAAGTGGTGTGATCAGGAGAGAAAGTCAACCTTGCAGAACAACTCTGAGCAAATTCAAAAGCAACTGTCACCAACTTTTATCCCCATGAAACCCTGAGAAGCTTCGCTACATTCCCCTGGCCTCGCATCCCACTTACTTTAAAGAGAGAAAATATTTCTAGTCATTTCAACAGTCTTTTATCATGCCATTGCTATCTTCCCCAAAGACACGAGTCCATTTTCCTAGTATCACAGCAATGCATCCCAGTATTCAAGAGGGAGACAGTTTTAGTACAGATGTGGTCAAAGCCAGCATTGTACTACAATGGCAAAGACAAAAAGTTGTAACAGAATATATAGCCCATAAAGTTCTCTCTCTCTCTCTCTCTCTCTCTCTCTCTCTCTCTCTCTCTCTCTCTGTGTGTTTATTATCTGGTTTTGTTATCCCCTAAGTTAGACTTTTACCTCTCAACATCCAGTTGATGAGTTCAGGGGTGTGGGTCTCCTGTGAGTTTGTTGAGAATACAGAATCGCTGACCTACTGACTCAAAACGTGCCGTATAATAAGATCCCTAGGTAATGTGCCTGCAAAGAAAGTGTGAGAAACCCTGCACCCGCTGACATTCTTTAGTTCTCAAACCCACCACAATTTTCTTCAGCTTCTGGGTTCTTTATTCTTTCTGTGAATATAGGACATGGCAAATGCCAGAAGATGGCCTATTTCTTGGCTTCTTTGCTGTAGGCAAAGGAACACTACCTCAGGAAGCTAGGAGGCTTCAGAAGAGTGTCCTCTGCTGAGGTTAGGGAGCTGAGAGGGTGGGTGGGAACAATAGTGTGAGCAGTAGCACAGATGCATGGGCCCTACAGTCTTACCACACCCATTCACACTCCGCTTGATACAGCCGAAAGGACATGGTCAACACCGTTAGAGCAGAACCTCATCGATGGCATCTTGCTGTAGGATAGAAAGTTGGTTCTTCAGGAGTTAGGAGGCAGTGTAAGCATAGCCAAGTCCTTCAGTGGTAAGACTCAGCAAACATATCCAAAGCTCAGTCAGTAGGAAATTAAGCATGAGCCAAACCATGGAGGGGTGTGAAAATGAAGGCATTGCTTATTTTTGTTCTGAAAGAAGAGTATGTTGAAAGTAAACAGATTTCTCCAGTTGGAAACATTATATTTTCCTCACCGGGGACTTTGTTTAGTAAGATGTTTGGGTTTATGGGTTTTAACAATTCAAAGTATGCTAACTGTGACTAAAGGGATACCTCTGTGAAAGTTGAAGTTGGCAATGCTTTGCTTTTTAACCTTTGGCCACTGTGAATGTTTCATAGTCTCAGCAAAGTTGATTCTGATTTTTCTGGACTATTTATTTCAGCTGCTCTTACATACCAACTGGGGAAGTCAAACTGACCATCTTGAGTCTTTCCTAAGGAAGCCTTGGCAGATGCTCTTGCTGGTCTTTTCCTTGGGGAGATATGCTGAGCATTGGGGTTCAGGGGTCCTGACTGCACATGGAAACATTCTAGTTGGTGTCTATGGGTACTAGAAAATTTGTTTTTTGTGTATATGGGATAGCTCAAAGGCAGATGGATCCACTGCTCTTAAATGAGATATGTAGCTGATCTCTGCATCTCTCTCCAAATCCTGTCTTAGAAGGTTGGACCAAGAAAAAGGTTTAATGTAGGAGGAATGGAAGGATACTCATCATTAAGCACCAAGTTCAAAAGTAGAATTTAAAATTATATCTGTAGAAGGATCCTATTTTTTTTAAACAAGATATATTTTGATGAAGTTCTTAGAACAAGACTATGAGTGAGTTTCACACATGGGGTACTGTCCTGTTTTCCTCATCGCAGCTTGTTTATCTATTTGCCCCTTGATGTCATCATTAACCTTTCTTTCATTTTCCCAAAGTAACAACGCAGACACATCACTTCCATGCCTTTATATCTGTGCTGTGTAAACAGTGTGTGTGTGTGTGTGTGCATATATTTATACACAATTGCAGATTTGCTTTCGTCATAATTATGACAGTGTGAGATCATCCTATTGTATATGCTTCTTGGCATCTTTCTTTTTGTTTAACTGTTTATGCTAGACATCTTCTTTCAGTTGGTCTCATTTCTAGTGACTGTAAAGTGACTTATGCTATTCAACCATTTCCAAGTCATGGACATTCACATTGGCTTTTATCTCCTTTCATTACAGACAGAACTGCAATACATATTACTACACACATGTTTTTACATCCTGGAGACTCTGCCTCTCTGGGATGCATTTTGTGAAGTAGAAATGTTGAGTTAAAAGAAGTTTGTGCTTTTTATATTAATAGACTTTAAAGATTGATTTATAAAACACTGAACAATCTATATGCCCCTTGGAGAATTATGAGAGAACTCTTTCCTTAGCATTTCTTTGGTCTAAATATTAAATTTTTCATTTTGCCTGTCTAAAGGGCATCAAGGGGAGCCAGTTGCAATTTTATGTTCAAATATCTACCAGAGAGGTTGAGTATGTCCTCAGATATTTATTGCTCAACAAATCCTAGATTCTTCTTGGGCAAACAAGATGTACTTCCCATTCTTCATCATGTTAGTTTATAACCGTGTAACTAACTTCTTTGCCCAGTTGAATGGGATGAGAAAGATGAGTTCAAGGTCATGCCCTGAGACAGCCTCTCATGTAAAGAGTATATTCTTGTCCTTCTGCCAGATTGATGCAAATAGCAATATTCTAGAAATGGCAGGGCCAAGTGACTGAAGGATCATTGTTCATAAACAACTGGTGGAGAAGATTGTCCATATTGATCAAGGTTACTATGTAAATAGGAACTTCTTACACCTAAAATACTGGGATCTGCTTGTTATCATGTACTGTTTGTTGTGCATGGTAACTTGTCTTTAATTCTTTCCAAGTGTCAACTTGGGTGATTATCTATTGCTGGTAAATATGCTGTGTTCTTCAGGTATCTAAATATTATTTGTCTTGCACACATTATCCTCTAGTAAGCCTTTGTTTCACTGTTCATAAGTCTAACCATAGTTGTTTCACCCCTTTAGAAGGTTCTGTAAGGCGTTATCATTCTAACAATACTTGGCAAGTCCTGGGCTTTGCTCCTTCCCTTTGAAAGCTCTCACTCATTCCATTGTTGAGAGCATTTATCATTTCTAGAACTGAATGTCATGTCTTTCCAGAGTGCCTCCTTTGTCCCCCAAGTGTTATCATTAGTCATTTATATTTCCTACTTCCTCTTACTACCTGTCTAGACTCAACTGCTCAAAATGGAAGGCACCCCACACTACTGTTGAGTAGTTTTATTTCACCCACCTTGAGAGTTGTTGAAATTCTTTTTTGGGGGGGGTGGGAGGGTGCACATCAGTCTCCTTAGCTGGTGATAAGTGAGTCCTACATTCTCTGAACCCTTCTTGTGTTTCTGTAACTATTCTACAAATTGGGCACGTGGATGACATCTGGTTTGAGTCTCTGGCAGTTGGTGGGTATTTTTTCATTGTCTCCTGGATCCAAGCCTTGCAGATGGCAGGAAAGCTCCACATCTAATTACTGTGCTTACTTTCTGTTTGCTCTGTAGGCTGAGAGTAAAAATTTCTTCTCATCTTTGGATGCTGGGTGCACACTATGATGCACATTTTTTTTCTGTATGTTCTGTACAGAGCCCAGTGACACAGGCTCAAGCTTTTCTCTAACCCAGAGACTATATATCTCCTTTTATTTGTTTAATTCTAATTTATTCCTTTTCCATCTCTCTTCTTCTCCTGAGGCTGTTATCCACAAGTCCCTAGAGTCTGTTCTCCAAATTTCTTTTTGCCCTGATTTTTTTTTTTTTGTATTTTTGCTCATGTGATACTTTTTTTCTGCTTGATCTTCGAAGCCACTAATTTAGGTCTCTACAGCAACCATCCCTTTCAGAGCTCATCTGCTGTGCTTTTGAGTTTGAAAATTATGATTTTTTTAGTCCCAGAAAGGCTTTCTTGTGCTGTAATTGAATATCATTAAGTGCTGTTATTATTTTTTATTTGAATTGCCCCCTGTCTCCTGTAGCAGCTCCATTTCACCAGTGGCTTCCCCTTTTGAGTATTTTGAGTGTTCATCTCTCTGGCTTCTGGTGCCCTCTCTGAGAATTTTCCCTTTGTGCATATGCTGAGGCTTCAGGCCAACAGTCGGCTGCCTTGAGGTTAGGTCCCCAGGGAGGAGAAATGGCACTGTGGTTGGTCCTCCCTCCTAGACCTCAGGAACAGGTTGCAGTTTCCATTGGCCACCAGAATTTATTTTCCCTAACTCCAGTCTAGAGAGAAGTTAGCCTGCCCATTAGCATTTCAGCCCTTTCTCCTGGTACTAAGATGGGTTAATCTCTCTACTCTTCAAGTCAGCTCAAGCCTTCCTCCTCCCGACGGCCATCCATCTTGGGTGAGGTAATCTTGGGTTCAGGAATGTGTCATCTGCTTTTCTTTTGGCTTTCTTTCCATCCACAGCATCCTTTTACATCCAGCCCTACACAGTAGGTTTCTTGCAGTCACAAACTATCTTTGCTAACCTCAGCAGCTGCTGAGCTCCACCGAGCAGCCTGAAGGAGCATGAGCAAAGAGACTGCTCCGGTTCTCCTTATGCTGCCATTGCCAGACCTGCCTCATTGACTTTGGAAATTTCAACAGAATTTTCAGAAACTTCCAGGCAAATATTCATTTGTTCATTCATCAATCCATTCTTTCTCTCCTTTCTCTCCTTCCTTCCTTCTTTCCCACCTACTTTTTTCAAGACAAGGTCTCTCTATGCTTCACTGACTTTCCTGGATCTCAGAAACACACCTGCATCTGCCTCCCAGGAACTGAGATTAAAGATTTTCATCACCATTGCCCAGTTGTTTATGTTATTAATGAGACTATCTATTATCATATTTATGTTTGGAGGGAGGATATGCCTGTGTGGCACAGTGTACATGTGGAGGTCAGAGGAAAACTTTCAAGAATCATGTGAGGATTCTGAGGAATCATGTTAGGATGGTGAGTTTTGTCCACAAGCATCTCTACACACTGAGTACCTTGCCAGCACTGAACACAACATTTTGATATGGGCCTCATATTATAAAATTTTGGATTAGTTTAGATTGCCCTTCCTTTGGCGACAAGAGGAGGCATTGAAACTATCCACGACACCAGGATTTTGAGATCGTTGTGCTCTGGTTTATTTTCATATTCTGCTGTTAGTTTAAAGTTGAAAACTGTCCTCCTTTAATATTATCTACAGCATGATCTCAGACAGATTTTCAAGTCTTCCACATACAAACTGGGAGCATCTCATATGAAAACAATTTTCATTTGATACTGAAAAGAAGGGGGAGAAGAAGAAAAGGCAGAAATGAAAACAAAACCTTTTGCTCTCTCTTAAGCACCTGGAGCCCATTTGATGGTAGTCTGAGACTTCTTTAATGTGGCTCTCTCTAGACAGTCCATAGGCTGGAGGACACCAGCCAGCACACAGCAGTGGAGAGATTGTCTGCGTTTGCTGTAATTATGAAAGTATGTAAGGTTTTGCATTTTGCCATTGTGGGAGAAAAACAGAGATATTTGGGACAATAGGTTTCCTAGTAGAGTGACTGAAATGTGATAAAAAGTAGAGGTAGATCTTTGCAGTCCTTTTAGATTCTGCCACATCCTAAGAGAGAAATTTTTTGGGTTTAGTTTTCAAAAGATTTTTGTTCACTGAAAAGTGTTTGTATAGATTTTTTTTTTTTTTTAAATTTCAAGCTGTATATTTTACTAGCACTGGGTAGGGTTGGCTTATCTAGACTGAGGTTACATTTTTCTGTGGTCGTTTAGATGACTTCTATGTTTCATTCATCAGCAAGTAACAACAGGGGCAGAAGCAGGTAATGGTGAAATGGGGTAAGGGTTTGGTGACATCTGAGGTCCCAGCCAAGGATTTGGGGATAGCAAGAAGAAAGGTCTGAAATGAAATCGGGGATTGACAGATTGGTGTGGGCCAGTGAAGATATTAGGTCTTTTTGTTTTTTTTAAAACAGGTTGTCCTAGAACTCACTATGTAGACTAGGCTGCCAGAGATCCACCTGCCTCTGCTTCCCAAGTGCTGGGACTAAAGATATGGCCTATCACCACCCAGTGAGATCTTTTTCATAAAAGGAAATTGAAGGCCAGAAAGTCATAGGATGCCATATATACACCTATTCATTGGACACATAGTTTGCCTAGAGATTGTCAGGTGTCTTTTTCAGGTGAGAAAGTTAGAATGCAGCTCAGGTCATGAGTGTTTGTTTTTCCCACAGGACCATGGTCTATGATAATGATTATCTTATTCTAGAGCCTCATCTCCATCATAGTTGTGGTGATATATTATGTATTTAATAAAATCTGAAATATCGGAGAGACAACCCACAGTCAAATGCTAGGCAGACAGCTCAGGAATTTTTTGACCTTGACCTTGAGTACAAGGACAAACAGCTGAGATGCAATAGCACACACCTTTAATCCCAGCACAGGGAATGCTGAGAGTGGTAACCTACACCCTTAATCCCATAACTACGGAAACAGAACTTTCTCAGTTTCTGTGAGTTCCAAGGCTAGCTACAAAAATAGAGTAGCTCCCATCTTTAATCCTACCCTGGATGGGATACAGATGAGAAGGGTATATAAGGCCTCTTGGGAACCCAGCAGAGCAGAAGTGAGGCTCAGAAGTTGCAAGACAGCTGGGTGAGAATTGACTGTGGTGCTTTCTCTCTCTGCTATTTCAGCCTGCCCCCAATATTTGGCTCTGAGTCTCTTTCCTTACAATACAAATTTGTGCACCACATAGTACACGCTCCATACAAATACTCTGCCTTCTGTTGTCTTAGGAATCCTGTGGGTTCTTCTCCTAACACTGTCAGGCAGTATCTCTGGAATTTTATGAGAAGAATCTAATTCAAGGTCATGTATGAGTAAACACCCAGGGAGCCTCTTAGAAGCTGAGGAGGAGATCCAGGGCCTATGTGACAGTGATATTAGACAGCATAGTTCTGCTCACAGAGTGCTTAAGAAAGGACCAGCTGTATTTGTTCTCTGTATCTTGAAGAAGCTGGTTCATTGCTTTCTGGGAAGAGCATTTTGGAGGACTTTGGTGCCTAGGTAGGAATAAGAAATCTTTAATGTCACAGTGATTGAAATGGGATATTAGAACCCAAGCAGCAGAGCGCCCTCTGTGGAGGAAGGGAGAATGTGACAGGAAAAAAGAAAAACACACAGGGCTATATAAGAGAGAAAGCACCCATCATACAAGTCATTCCTCTCTATGGGACTTTCTTGTTGGTCATAGTGTATGTAGCTCATGACTTCTTTAAAAAATTCAAATTTCAAACGGGGAAAGTGAGGGTGGACAGATGGTTTAGTGGGTAGAGCCTGTGTCATATGAGGAGTGGAGTTGAGATCCTCAGAATCCGTGTAGGGCAGGTGCAGAAGCATGCTTATGTAATCCCACCATGTCTATGGTGAGGTGGGAGGCAGAAACAGAAGCTCCCAGGCTAGCTAACCTGGCCCATACAGTAGTGAACAACAGGAAACACTGTCTCACACAAGGTGAGACACAACTGACAAGGACTGACACATGAGGTTGTCTTCTGACCTCTACACATGCACCATGACATGTCCGCACCCACGCCTCTACACAGGTGTGTACAAGTGCGTGTGCAAGCGAGTGCGTGCACACGCAGACACAGGCATTCAAGCATGCATGCACAAAGACAAAACAATAATCAAGTACAAGCAAGAAACAGATCCGGAGTAGATCAAACTGAGCTCCATCCTGCACAGGGAAAAATGGCTAACACTGGATAAGGACACTTGTCTGGGAGGAAGAAAGAGTTTAAAGAAAGCACCTATTTACTTGTATCGGCTCCCATCATTTTCAAAGGCCCTTACGATGCACTTTATACTGTCACAGTGATGAAGCCAGAAATCCCATAGGGATTGGTTCAAGGCCGAGCTCCTGTGCAGTTTGAAGTAGTTTGTTATAGTTTATTTTTGGTTTGATGGGCTGCAGTTTGAAGTCAGGAGTAAAAGCCACATGGGGCTTCTAGCAAAGGCATCGTCCCCTTTCAAAGCAAGAGAACAAGCGGTTAGTCCTTTCTGCCCTTGCCTTTTTTTTTTTTTTTTTTTTTTTTTTTTTTTTTTTTTTTTTTTTTTTTTTTTTTTTGCCTTCGTTGCTGTTAGTAATGATTAAATTGAATTTAACAAATGTTCAGGAAATAGCTGCTAGATGTCCATCTCTGCACATCAGGAGGATAAAAACGTAAACTATAAATGGTGTCTCTTGCCCTGGGAGAAAGGGTAGTCATTCAGGAAGGCCCCTGTCCTGGTGTTTTGGGGGCTTGCTAATGCAAAATCTGTAAAGCTCTGTCCTTGGTGTCTATAGGCTTGTGTTCTGTATGCTGGATACATCAATATAACAGAATTGTCTATTCCCATCCTAGATGGGCCCCTGGCACTTCCAACAGAAAACAGACCATCTGAAGCCTGTGTTTAAGACTCTGGAATTCCCAATCCTTTAAATCACTACCTCTATTGGCATTTCATGGGGGTGAGGACAGTTTGCCCAACTCTGTTTTAGAAACGCAATACGTGAGTGAAAGAAGAAAAATAAAAAGCCTGACCCCCTCCCTCATCCAAGTCATTCAATTTTCCATCTCTTGCCTTTGTAAATCTGACCTTTAGGAATTCTTTTTATGTGAAACGAATACAGGAGAATTAATGAGAAGTCTTGCATACCAATCTCTTCTACTAGGGGCCTGGGGGTGGGGATGGGGAGTAGATCAGTTTGACACATTTCTCCCAAATTTTAGAACAGATGGTTTTCTGAGAACTATGAAGAAAATGTGGTAATTACTCCAGGGTTAGCAAGACTCTTGTAAGAACTAACATGTGGTGCTTGAGTGTTGGTTTTTTTTTTTTTTTTTTTTTTTTTTCCTTGTGGCCATTCTGCTGGGAAGTCTGGAAGGACACAGTAAGGGGGAGGAGGACCTAGTACCTGCCACCCCAAGCCCCACTGAGCACATGTCCTTTGTATATGGTGCCAGGATGTGTTCTTGGATTTCTGTTTCCTGTTTCTTGCGGAACTTTGGTCTTTGCCTGCTAGGAATGATGGATCTTTCTTGTGGGACTTTTAAAATCCATGGGTTGTTTCTTTTCAGGATGCTTATTGTTGACAAGACAGTTTCTTGCAATGACTTGCTGTCTATGGACAGCGCACATTTGGGTTTGGTTACCTCTGAATCGGATAGAGTGTCTCATAAGAGAGGTTGGGAGGAGTCTGCATTTATAGAAATACAGGGAGTTAGGGGTAAGAGAAGGAAATGGAAGGACCTATTGTGACTGCTAAGCTCCCTAGAATATTGCTTCTGGAAAAGGGCAGTGCAGAAATTAAACTATTTTTTTTTGAAAGATGAAACCTAAAGACAAGGAAAAGAATGTGTTTGCTTTTAACGATTTCAAATAGAATTGAAGCTGTTCCTGCGATTGTTGGAAGTAAAATTGGTTAGAAAATGATGTCAGTGGAGAGAGGGGACTGTGAACCAGGAAAATAAATGAGCTCTGAAATCACCTTCTATTTTATAAATATTGTTTCTGGAGCTGAGAAAATTGAGATAGATTATTCTTTTTTGTCTCTCCCAAGCCATGGCTGGAGGAAGCCTTGAGTATCCCATTTGGACCTTGTGAGGAACATCTCATCTTGTCCTGGTGTGCTAAGTAGCTTTGTCTGCATTTAGACACACTCCATTTCTTTTTCAAGGACCACTATCAACAGTAGCAATTACAAACACACCTCATAACACATTATTGAGACACTGCACGCAAATAAGCTAGAGAGATGTTTAATGATTGTACCATAGCGCGTCCATTACAATCTGTCCTCTCTGCCATGGGATGGAGGAGCCTGCGCCTGTGCAAGCATTTCTGTGCCTGTGTGTTTCTGTGTATTTCATTTTCCCTGAATCTTAATTATACACAGTTCAAGCCCAACCAGTTTGCACTTTCAAAGAAGGAGAAGGGGCAAGGCTTCTCACAGGCTCCTTTCAAGCTAGAGACTCCGCATCTAAAAGCATTGGTGCTATTAGCAGCCTGAATTCATCTGAGAACAAGGAATGATGCATTTTTTGACTCCATGGGTGGCAGCTTTTTGTTATCTGTTTCTTGTGGAGAAGCAAAAGGTGGGCCATTTAGAGAGATGTTATACAGGCAGCCACTTCCTACACTCTTTCATGCATTGGTTTGGTTTGACTGGAAGAGCTTGCTATGTTCAATTCTCCCTGCCATTCCCCATTGCTGTGGGTCTTGCAGTACTAAGGGTATTTGGCCATAACAACAGCTGCATTCTAGGCCTGAGTTGATGCACTGGCTGACTGATAAAGGGCTAGGTGTTTTCTTAGTATGGTAGCAGAATGGAAACAGGAATGAGATAACAGCTCGGCTCAGAGGGGTACTACAGATGGGGTATCCTTCCTTCTTGAGGATGGGGGCTTTTGACTGTATCATATTTACTTGCTATACAAGTGGTTGTTACAACTAAGGGGGGGTCGCTTTCTCAAGAGTACTTGGCTGGATAATGGCAGAATCTAGAGTCTTAGTCTCTAGTCCAAGCCCTTTGCAAATGTAAGCTATGATGCATTTGCTTCTGGGAAATGCAGAGCTCAGTAGGGAGCAGGGAGCTACCAATAGAGATGTGGTGAGTCTCCTGGACCCTCTCTAGCCATGACAGCCTCCAGGGAGTAAGCTTAAATGTTATATTCAGTATAGTCTTCATTCTCCAAGGACACCAGTTCCCTTCCACAGAGACACCCAAGAGAGGACATTTAGTTTCAAAGGCTTGTTTTTATCAAAGTGTATTTTTTCTTCCTCATTTTTTTTATTAAAAGAAGTGCTGAAGATTTTTACTAGTGTTGCCTTTCAGATGTTCTGCTTGAAGTCTTGGGTCTTCCCAAAAGAGATAGCATAAGGCAGGCGGAACAGATCTTTGTGTTTGCTTTGTAGACAGAGATGTTTTCAGCTCGATGGAAACTTGGGTTAGATCTCAGAGTGTCTGATTGTGTAGGTTAGCCTGTGATGTGTCCAGACCTCTAAACTTAGTCCCTTATGGTTCACAGTTCATTCATTATGTCCTTTGGTCAATGGCAAGTATATTGCTTTTGAAAGATTTTGGTTCCCATCTGTAATTTCTATTAGTAAAATTAATATTTGTGACTGATGTAGTGGAGGTGGAATCCTGGGACCCTGGAATTTTAATGTTGCTCATGTATATTTCTAGGAACTTGAGAGTTCATAGTGGGTGGGAGGCAGGAGCTTGCCTTGGTGTTTCCTGAACCACACTGCCTGGTTGAGGGAGCCTGTGTTTGCTCACAGCCAGGCAGATGGTGCCAAGTAGTGCCTGTTCCTACTGCTACTTTAGCAGCCAGCTAGAGAAATTAGACAGGGCAGCTAGCAAATTGGAATTTTGGAGAATCTGCTGTGTCTTTGCGTGTCAAGTGTGTGTTGCTGGAAAGGCAGTTCAACTCTGAGATAAGAGTCTATTCTTGAAGTGACTGTTCCTGACTGGTGGTCTACATGAGATCAGATCTCCAGCCCTGTGTGTATGTATGGGGGAGTGTACAAGGAAACACTGATTGTGTGTGTGTGTGTGTGTGTGTGTGTGTGTGTATGCATGCATGTGTAACATGATCAGCAGTACCAGCAGTACCAGAAGTCGCAGTGTTACGAAACACTTGCTGACAACAGAGCGTTACTTGCTCTCATGTCTTTGTCTTGCATACTTTGCTTTAATGGTTTTAGCATAAGCTGGCAAAATTCCCAGCATTCCCCCCACCCCTGCTGCCCATTCTGCAATTGGAAGACTGAGTGTCAGAGAGGAGCTGTTTTAAGATGTGAGTCTGTGGAACAGGCCAGCAGGACCCCAGTGATGAGATGGCTTGTGGTACAGAATGACCCCTTTGCTTTCTCTTGGATTCTGTCTCAAAAACATCAGGAAAACAATTGTGAAACCTTGAAGTATCATTTTCAGTGGAATTAGAGGAGCAAATGTAAGTTTTGGAATCTGAAATAAAGGCAAGGGCTAGGTTTGATACAGGCTGTGAGGGGGACATGAGGAAGTTTAGATAGGAGAGTAGCCACCCAACACAAGGTCAGGAATGAGGAGCAGAATGTATACCATGGAGGTAGCGGTGGTGGCATCCTAGAGACCTACAGGCATGTTACTGGTCTGCCAGCCACGAGCAGGAGCTAGTATGGACAAAAGTGAGCAAAAGCATCTTCTGGGACATTGTTTCATAGATGCAGAGGAGCCTCAAAGCTAGAAAGAATTGTATAGAAGAGACCTGTTTACAGGGAGCCATATCAGTGTCAGCAGAGAGCCCCCCCTCCTTTCCATTCTGCCTTCTTTGTAAACATACATATACACTGAAGCACATAAATATTTCTTACCTTGGTGAACTTTTACATATGTGTGTTCCATGTAAGCAACAGTGGATCATAATATAGAGACTTGTACTACCCTAGAACTGCCCTGTGCTTTAGCCTTGAGGGACTAGCTTTCCCTATAAAGAAGGCTTTATTTAAGAAAAAAAAAAGATGAAATTCTTCCCTCATCCCTCTTCCCATTATAGAAACTTTTTACATAGAAGTGGTCCAAGAAAACCTCCCTCATATATCAGCAAATAATAGAAAGAAAAGAAAAGAAAGAAATTGAACCATTGGTAGAATAGACACAATAGTATTAAAGAGGAAATGCCAATAAGAACCATGACCGTTAACCCTGAATTGGGAAGAATATTAAGAAAATGTTTTCAGGGAACAGGTTAAAAAAAATGTAATCAAGTATCTCAAGATAAATGAAAAGAACTCAATGAAGAAATCATTGTGTGTGTGTGTGTGTGTGTGTGTGTGTGTGTGTGTTAAAAGACTACAGAATAGAAGCACAAATTCCAGAAGGGATGACAAGAAGCAGTGAGATGTGGGCTGGCAGAACGAGAGAACGAGAGAAGAAAAAAAAAGGCAAATATGTCTCAACAGCCAAGATGCAGTTGGAAGGCTCTCGAGGGAAAACAGAACCTGTGGAAAGTGCATGGTGGAGCATGGATGATGCAATGAGAAAGGTGGGTAAACGTAGTGGAGACTAGGAAAGCTTTCATAGCGACTAGAGAGGAGGTGATAGATGTAGAAAATGGTCAACAAGACAGTATAAACATGATGTTGGTCCCTCAAGTCAAACACAGAATAATAAGATAGTACACGTGCTTAAGACGCTAGTTAGAAAAGCTTTCCTGGAAATAAGGAGACTTAAATCTAAATGTCCAAAGGGCATATATTTGGGTGCCATGGAAAGTTACCCAGAACACCTGGAAGCTTTCAGAGATCACCTGTAGGGTTAATTCCTTCATGACATCCTCTCCCTTTCTTGTGGAAGCCAGGTGAGGTGTGGGTATAGAGGTGGCAGGCAGGGTATAGAATAAGGGTACCAGGAGCCATGTTTTTTTTTTGTGTATAAGAAGAGATTCATACACATTAAAAGAGAAGGCTGGGTATAATCTGAGATGTTATACTGAAATCAGAAATCTTGGTGTGCATGCATGTTTGTACATGGAATGGTCCCAGTTATTTCTGATGAAATGGCCTTAAGGGAGTGGATCTCCAGGAGCAATGAGTGCATGCTGAATGTTCTTGTTTTCTGTGCTACAAATCAGCAGGAGTCACAGAGAAATGGCTGAAGAAGGGGATGTAGAAGACAGGGCAAGTAGAAGAGACAGCTTGAAAGGAACCTGAAATATAATGTTATACCAAAATGTCAGAAAGTGCCTGAGTAAAGTTAGAGTTGTGTCCAAGAGCTTGAAGGAGTCCCCATTGGATGACTCAATTGATATGAGCATTGAGTTAGATAAGGATATAGATTATGAACCTGCTGACTGGGATAGACACCTCAGAGTCCATACTGTTTTGAGTGAATTAATGAATGAACATCTAGGCATATAAATAATAAAAATACATGAAAGAGAAGGGAATACTAGCTTGAAGTAGAATTTTAGCTGATAATGGAGTTGGATACTCACCACCATGTTGATTTAAGCAGGAGTTGCTAATGAATGCTAATTCTTGTGGGTGGAGATTTCATAAGGAAAGCATTTAATAGTAACTCAGCCTTAAAATAGCCTTACACAAAAATTGCATTCAAATTCAAAATTGGGGTGCACTGAACCAAGTAGGGGAAAAAGATATCACAGGAGACAGTTGGGGCAATTTTAGTGGGGTCTGTGGGTCATGTCATCTTTATGTGAAAGAAGAATTCTTGTGTATTGGAGGCATGCACCACATGATAAGGACAATCATGTAAAATAAAATCAACTTTATCTGTACCTCTCTGTCAATTTGTATATATCTTTGTCTCTGTAAAAATGAAAAAGAAATATAGTTAAATATCATCATCTGGGGAATTTGTGTGCAGGGATCATAAGAGTTCTTTTTTTTTCATGCAATGAACTTGCTTCAGAATTTAATGAAACAATGCTGGAAATGAAGAGTATATACCAAGCAGAATCCACGGGGAGCCAGGGCAAAGAGATGAAGTCTTGTACAAGGAGAAAATATCATATTAGCCCCGGCTTCCTCTGCTGCAGAAGTCAGTTTCCTAAGGACAGTGAACGACATCTACAAGATAATCAGAAAAAGAGCATGTGAACCAATGATTTATAACTATCCTAGCTATCTTTTAAGTATAAAGACAATTTGGGGCATACTGTAACTTGGGGATGATTGTCTTCCTGAGCCTTTCCTGAGCACAGGAATAGAAGAGGATCATCAGCCCATGACTGAAGATGGAGAGTGAGCACCTAGTGTTTTTTCACTCAGAGCAAAACAGAGAAGAGAGTGAGAACAATGGGGGACAGAGAAAGTCAATATTCTGACAGTGGATAAGTAATGCCACCAGCGACCATCGGAAGCGGGGGAGGAGGGAAGAGGAAGTTCTCTGAATGTCTCAATCTATAATAGCAGTGGGTCAGAGGATGTAATTGAGAGCTGACAGATGAAGTAATATAGACATAATGATACTTAATGATAAATGGTGACTATTTAGAACGATAATTTTATTGACTAAAATCAGGTGGTAGAGAAGAAAATGCAGTATAGCCAGGGTTTGTGCAGTACCTGGAGGCTCAACGTCTTATTCCCTGCACAGAGCTAGCCCTCCAATAGCATCTAAGTGCACCTTTATAACGGGCTCTCTTCCTTGTTCTGTTCTTTGTGTAAAGAAAGGAGGAAGAAGATAAAAATGTACCAATTTGTATTTTGCCTGAACTATAGAATTAATAAGCCATGTCTAAAGACATAATTTCAGGTTCTTGAATAATCTGTAGCTATGTATCTGAAGTCAAAAATATTCCTTGAAAAAAATCATGCAGGAGAAACAGTCACAGAAAGAAAAAAATGCTCCCAAATCCCCGAAGACATAATATCAAATGAGAGCCAGGAGTAAACCTGCTTGCCTTATTGCTAAATATAAATGAATTTAGCTCTCTTCTTTAAAAGATTTTCAGATTGGATAACAAATCAAAACCCAATTCTATGCTGCATATTGACATATTCCTAAAGAAAAGTCATACATGAAGGCTGAAAATTAAAGTATGAGTAAGAAAAGAAAAAAAAACAGGCAAGTGCTTGACAAGGTTAATAAAAAAATAAATGTAGACGTAAGTAGTAGTCATGAGTGGGCATGAGACAAGGTGGAATTCAGCTGAAATGCATCCAAGAAGGCAAAGAGTCTCTCTAGTACTAAAGGGTACATGTCATAGCAATAACACTAAAGGGTACATGCAATAGTGAAGAAAAATAGCATGATTGAAAACACCAGACACTTAAGGAGATGTGAAAAGAAACAGATAAAAAATATACTAGAGCTAGATCACTTTAACTCACATGTCTCAGTCTCCAGATAACTGAACAAAAGATAA
This sequence comes from Sigmodon hispidus, assembly GCA_004025045.1. Lineage (NCBI taxonomy): Eukaryota > Metazoa > Chordata > Mammalia > Rodentia > Cricetidae > Sigmodon > Sigmodon hispidus. The sequence goes on along the minus strand of PVIH01003067.1, from coordinate 2,189 downwards.
AAATCAATATTGAAGACCTAATTACCATAAGTAATAAAGGAGATCTGATGGGTAAATAACAAATCCTGTAGACTAAATGAAGAAAATATATCTTTCCAAGTCCCATGAAGCATCTGCAAATATTGACCATCTATTAGGCAACAGAGATAACCTCAATAAATCCCCAAAGGGAGGCAAAATACAGGCAATAGTCTCAGATTACACTGCAATTAAATTAGAAATTAATGTTAAATCAGAAAAGACTCTTGGACTGAAAGTAAAACCCAGGCAACACGAAATAAATATTCAATGCACGGAGTGAAGAGGAAAATAAAAGTGGAAATAGATTTTCTGCAAAATGATGATTATTAAAAGCAGTAAATATCTGCATCAGCATGATGTAACTAAAGCATGTCTCAGAGGAAAACCAGTGTTCCTAAGTATTTACATGAAGGGATGATAAGACGTGGATTAGTCATCTGAGTCAAGGCGTTCTGAGAGAATAGAACCAAGCTTAACAAAAGAAGAACAGGGAGAAAAAAAAAAATACAGAAAAGTGGTAATTAATGAAGCATAAAGCAGCACATCCAATACATTTCAAAGCAGTCTGAAGGGAAAGATAGGCTACTAGTTAACATAATCAATAAATGTGGGTGTGTATGTGCTCAGTTGTATAAATAGAAATGATATGTGGGAACAAGAATATGAACAGGAAACTTCAAAATTCATGACATCACTTTGCTGGGCACTAGATAGTTGCATTTGAAAACCTTGGCAAACTGGATTATTTTCCAAGAAAATTAGATGTATCCAAGTGGCACCTGAAAAGACTCCATGGGGCAGAAACTTAAATAATTTAAATGCAAGCACGTTACTCCAAATACAATAAAAAGTAATAATAAAGATATAATAAGCAATAAAAAGCAATATAAAGATCATTTTATATTGAAAAATTATATCACACATTTTAAAGGAATAGACAATTCCATTACATTTTTCCCCCTTTCTTTATTTGGGGGAGGGGCACTTGCTTGGTTTTGTTTTTTTGAAACTGTCTCCTGTAGCCAAGGTTGGCTTTGAACTGTTCTTCTCTCTGTTTTCTGAGCATTGAAATTATATGTGTGCTGTAATGGGATCATACTATATTGTAAATATTTGTCCCTCCTACTGATTTAATAAAAAGCTGATAGGCCAGAGGCAGACAGAAAGTGTGGGCAGGGCTACCAGACTAAGAAAACTTTGGGAACATCTCAGAGCAGAACAGAGACACTGCAGAGATGCCAGGAGACTCAGAGGAAAGAAGTTGAAATGCTGCTGAGAAAAGATACCAAGCTCATGCATGGCTGAGTAGGATAAGAATCATGGGTTAGTTTTTTTTTTTTTTTTTTTTTTTTTTTTGGTAAATGTCTTTTTTTTTTCTTTATTTATTTTGTATTTATCAAAAAAACAGTAAAATGAATTTAAAATGCTGAAAAGTTAACAATAAGTATAAAGAAGATAAAAATCATAAGCATGACTTATCAAGGGTGATAATGCAAATAAGATTGCTACACATATATTTACTTTGTGTTCACCTTTCCCTCTGAATTTTTTTTTTCCATCCCTGTATATCCTTATTTAAGGTCCCTTCCCCCTCCCACCACATCAGGTCATTTTTCTTCTCCGCAAATCCCCATCCCCTCCCTTGGCAGGGAGTAGACAGTCCTATGGTCCCACTGACCCAATAATGTTTGGATCAGTCTCCACGCCTGGCCAAATCCAGTTTTGTCCAACCTCCCTCAAGAGTAAGTCTGGTGTTCCTATAGTTGGAGTGGGGTCTGAAGGGTCAGTCCAGGGTGTTTCTGATCCCAAGCTGTTCAGTGGATGTGGTTTGCAGCTTGGGTATGCTTGGCTTTTTTTTCTTGCTTGTTTGTTTAGAGACCACTAATGAGTGAGTACACCCCCTGCTTATCTTTCTGAGATTGTGATACCTCACTCAGGAGGATATTCTCCAAATCCATCCATTTGCCTTCAAATTTTAGGATATCATTTTTTCTTACTGCTGAGTAGTATTCCATTGTGTAGATGTACCACAGTTTGTTAATCCATTCTTCAGTTGAGGGACATCTAGGTTGTTTCCAGGTTCTTGCTATTACAAATAATGCTGCTATGAACATAGTTGAGCTAATACCTTTGGAGTGTGAATGTGCCTCTTTAGGGTATACACCCAG